>JAKOGI010004876.1:0-15000 GCA_029747015.1 Carnegiea gigantea | reverse complement strand
ATTAATCGATGTGATTAATTTCATCGCATTTAAAACATCGTTTCTTTGATTATTTCAATTGGGAAAATCTAATGGGCCCTCACCTTGCAATTCGGGTTTTTGTTTTTGTGAAATCATCGATATTAGGCCTTGATATTTATGAATTTAACGATTTAATTCTTTTTATGGCACCACAACCATTTAATCTCGAGTTGTAGAAAAAAAAAAAATGTTCGCAAGCGCACTCGGTTTCAGTTCTTTTTCTAAACCCGAGCCCGTTTAAGGCCGATTTCGACCCAACAAGACTTGACCCTCATTTGTTTAGCTAAACTCTCTTAATCAAGCCTTAATCAAGCTTGATATTTTTGACTTTTCCACTTTTATTTGCAGCCAAGTAAAGTTAATATAAATTGTAAAATTTTCATTTTTATTTTCATTCTACACCAAGCTTTCAAGAGACTTTCTCTGTCTTCCCTCTCCTCCTTCTCTCTCTATACGGCAACAACACAGCAGCACCACACTCTCAGCCACCTTTCAACCACCAAAAACCCGCAAAACATCCCCCACTCACCACCCCCAAACACCCCTTTCACTTCCATAAGCATCAAGAAACATTTCTACCACTTTTTCAATCACAAAGTGAGTTTTCTTTTCACCCCTATGCTGATTTTTGTTTTTAATTCTTGATCTTGTTGGTTTTGTTTCTTATTTTGGTTGTTTTAGTGATGGATTATGCTATTTTTATGGTATTAAGCATCATCTTGTTGATGGATTATGTTGGAGTTGAAATTGGATGAGGTTAGGGTTAGGGTTTCATCTTAGTCATGCAAGCTTCTTGTTCAAGTGTTGTTTAGTGATTGATTTATCCTTATTTTTGTTTATCTTTTAATATATTGAAGTTTGTTATGTTATTTATGGTGTTTTGAAAAGTTGGGAGTGAGTTCAAAGTGACCCAAAGTTAGGGTTTTGTCCAAAATGCAAGATTTGGATCAACTAAGTGTAAATTTGAGGTGTGTGTGTATATGTGACTAGAAAAGGAGTTTTATTTGATATGAATATGAAGAGGAATTATGCATGGTGTTTTTGTATGAGGTTAAGATGTACCAAAGTGTGTTTACATACTCTTAAGAAAGAGTTTGAGTTGAGGATTGGTGTAAAAAAATGAAGGAACACACCAAAGCAGTGCTACTGAAATTTTTTAGAAAAACAGGACAAACTTTAGAACAAAACTGGTAATAATCGGCTCAGCCAAAAATGGCTCTTGAATCGCATTAATCCGAGGTCTGTGGAGAAAGTTATGGTCGTTTTACCGAACCTGTGCAGGGTGGGCTTAAAACTGACATGTTAATGTTATAGCCCCATTTTAGGAACCCTATCATGGGAATCATGTTTCGTGTTCTTAATGAAAGTTTTAGAGGACTTCCTAAGCTATTTATATTGGAGTCTTACGTCTTATTTTGAGGTTGGGAGTATAAGTTTTGCTTTATTCTTTCCATACACTCGTCTCAAGCCCTTACCTTCTAAACTCACTGCCGTGCCTTAACTCAGCATTTCTATAATTTATTTAGCTTAAGTACTTTAGTTTAATCATCAAACTGGTTTGTACAAATTCTTTATAAGCTATTTTTAATTAAGGGTATCCTTTGTGCTAGCTTTATTTAAAGGTGTTCATTTTAAGAACAAGCTCATTTCTGATCTCATGTTCCTGTAATGAACTTTTGAGCAGAATCAAGGCCTAAGCTTTCATTTTCTTCACTTTAATGCATCTCATTCCTCTATGAACTAGCATTTAAAACTTCTAGGTACATTCATTGCATGTATCTTTAGTAATCAACACGCATTTATCGAAATCATAATATTTTGGTAAGCACATAAATGAATCATTTTAATTAGTGCTTCATCACATAATTAGTGGCCCCATTAGTTATCAGTTACAGGGCATTGCCCTCCAGTTACCCGCGCGGCTTCAGGCCAGGTCCCTCGGTTGGCTTGGCAGGTGTACACCTATTCACAGATCATAACAGTTACTAAGGAGTGCATTAACAGATAATAATTAGCAATGCAGTTTTATATGCATCTCATTCCCTGTTTTCAATTAAAATGAATTGCAAGCGGGCCCAAATAACTTTTCATTGAATTTTTATCAGTACAAGAGTACATGTACTGAGCTTTGGCTCATAATTCGAAATATTTTTATGTTTTGTTTTAGGAAAATGTGCAGTGAACCGCCCTCAGGCGGGCAGGGAGGCCAAAAGTGATAAATGAGACGGGACCTTCCTTGTGATTGGCGGTGTGGGAGAGCTAAGATGCTATTTTATTATATTGTGATGTGTTTTGGAGTTTCAACTGTATACTCGAACTGAATTATGCATTTTGGTGTCACAACTGTATTTTTGGACCAAGTTATGTATGTGATGTAACCCTTGGGATGTGGATCCATTTCTGTATATAACTTAATGATTTGAGTGATTATGATGGTGAATGCCCCTTTATAGGGTAACCTTTGGTTATGCCAAGTTTTCATGTATAACGGAAGCCTTGTCCTTTGTGGACGGCGGTAACGCCTCGTTCATTGAATTATGATATCTTATTGATAACCATAAGCAGGTAGATGCAAGTAAGTGAATGCAGGCAATGAATCATGTATTTTGTGGGGCGTTACAATTTCGCTGTGAGAGGCAGCAAAATTATTAGCTGTTATGGCCGATACGCTTTCAATTGGCTAAGATAATGTGCTTCGGACAATATGTTATGAATGATGTTAGCCTATGGGATAAGTCCTCGTACTAGGAGGCCCTAGAAGACCCTGACGAGGGTAATGGTCCGATATGTTATATATAGCCGTCCCGGGAGTAAGAGTTTAAGCGTGAGCGTTTGGTCTCACTATCGGGTATAGAATAGATCTCACCCAATCAGCATCCTGTAATGATCTTATGCCAGATGTATTTTCCTAATATGCAAAGAAAAGCAGTTGGCATTTTGCCATTTTAAGTATTTCAGAAGAAATAAAGTTTCAAGGGCATTAAGAGGCCAAATTGAATGAAATGTGAAAAGTTATAAGGGTCATTATGTGACCAATACGAAAGAGATTTCCTTTAATGAAAATGAGCCTCAAGGAGGTTAAGAAAAGAGTTTTTATGGGCCTCAAGAAGCTATGCAAAGTGTTTTCAAGAAAACAAAAAAAGTCTTCTGTGCATGCTTCGTGCTTGTCTTATGAATGAAATGTGAATGAGATTTTAAGTAAGGCTAAGTAAAGTGTTTTTGCAAGAAGAAAGAAAGATGCTTGTGCGTATCATATGAATGAGATCTAAGTAAAGCATGCTAATCAAAGTAAAGTGTTATGTGAACATTCTAAGCATAACTTATGAATGAGATGCTAAGTAAGATACGATCATGAAAAAGAAAGCCCTATGTGCATACCCTATGAATGAGATTTTAATGAGACTTAAAATTTGTGTGTTGTAACACCCCGCATTTTCGTTTTCCGTTAAGCTAATTAAAATTCCTTTTTACGTTCTAAATTCGTATTTTTAGTAACTGTGTGAGTTTTTGATGATTAAATTCATTAAAAAGAACGATTATTTGATTAATGTTACTATCGATGTTACTTACAAAATTATCGAATCAACGCTAAACCGAGTTTTTAAAATCGTTTCTCGTTTTACTTGGTTGAATCCCAAAGTTTAAATTGAAATGTTGATTGAAGGTCGTTTCGATTCGAGTTAAGCCTAACCATTAGCAAGTACAGGATCGGGATTCAGTAGAATGATGTTAATTGAGCAAAAAAAAAAAAAGAAAAATAAAACAAAAAGGGAAGGGGGGCACGCCGGGCCTGAGAAGCCCGAGACCCCGACTCCCCCTCCTCCTCGCTCTCTGCTCTCACTCTCTCTCTACCGCAGCTCTCTCTCTCTAGAATCTCTCTCTCTCTCACCGGCGACCGGCCATCTGGCGTTGCCGCCGGCCAGCACGCGTCACCAGCGAGAGAAAGGGACCACCGGTTCCCCACACGCGTCCTCCACCAGCCCCTTTCCTCCGCTTCTCACCGCGAAACAGGGCCACGTTTTGGTGGCCTGAAAACGCCACCCACGTGCCGGAAATCGGCCAAACGCCTCCAAACGACCTCTTCTATAGATTGAGGGACCAATTTCACTTCAAACCACACGCAGAAGGGCTTGATTTCGAGAGCTAGGGTTCGATTTTAGGAAGCACACGGGCCACGGTTTCGGTCCAGCAACGTGGACATGAGTTTGGGCGTGCAATTGCTGCTACTAGGGTTGAATTTAGGCTAAGTCAGGTGGGTGTTCCTCGCCTCCTAAATTAGTACTAATTTCGCAAATGTTTTAGTGGAATCGATGTTGCATGTTAGAGTAGCATAGCCTAATTTAGAATGTGCTGCTTGAGGTTTATAATTCGAAGTTAACTATACATGTTTGGCGTTAATTTGAATATATGTAACCATTGAATGCCTAAGTTTATAATTCAAAGTGAATTATACATGTTTAGCGTTAATTCGAATGTATGTAGCTATCGAAAGCCTGAATTTATAATTCGAAGTGAATTACATGCCTTTAGCGTTAATTCGAATGCCTGTGACCATTGAATGTTTGAGATTTTATATCGAAATGAATTAAATATCTTTAGCTTCGAATCGAACCAATTTAGTTAATCATGCCTCAGTTATTAATTCGAAGTTAATTTAGCATGTTTAGCATCAATTCAATTAATTAGTTGATGCATGAAAAGGATTATAAACGAAGTTAGTTTAACGTGTTTAGAATCGATTCAAGTGAATTTAGCTAGTTCATGCCTAAAAGTTTAGCACAAAATGAATTATGAATGCTTTGAATCGACATAAGTACACTTAAATGATTCATATTTTATTAATAGCTTCGAAAAGAGATGAGTATGGTTGGAATCGATACTTGTGTATTTAGCTAGTTTATACCTGAGTAGTAAATTAGACATAATAACTGAATGCCTAAAGTCGTATTATGTTTAAGTGGTTTATTTCGATTCGAATAGTAATTTCGATGTAGATAGTGAACATTTAGAATCGTATTATGATGAAATAGCTCAATTGGACTTGTTTTGTAACTTCGAAACCAACGTTTATGAATGTTTGGTCGTTCCATGATTGTGTGGACTTCAAAGTGCGTCGTATGTTTTTAAAGCCAATATTTATGAATGTTTGGTCGTTCCATGATCGTGTATGAACTTCGAAGTGCATCGTACATGTTTAAAGTTTATGTATATAAATGTTTAATCAGTCTATGATCGCCTATATGCTTAACTATCCCATAAAGGCCTACTAACTCTGAAGTAAATTTATAAATGCTTGGAGCCTTATCATGTACGAATTCCCAACTAAAGTTCTATAGTTTTATATGTGTACGTGATGGTATATATATGCGTACGTATGCTTGCTGTAACGCACCGCCAAGTGGTGCTGCTTGCCCAGGTAAGTACCTAAATCTTACCTTTTCATAAATTAGTATGATAATATGTTGTATTAATAAATCAATGAAACGAGTTGGTAGTTGGATGGTTTGAGGAAAGAATTATCAGCGTTAGAGGTCTTGTGGTACGGTGCAACTGAGGAGGGAGACTGGATTGTGAAATGACCGCAATCGTATGGATTGCGAGGCCATGTGTGGCTCGATGTGATGAATTAATTATGAAGTGTTTGAATGTGATATATGTGAACCTCTTTCCCTTCTATTTGCCCAAGTTGCATTATGTGCATAAGGGTGAGATTTTCAAAGAAGGATTTCATGTTTTGAAATAATAGTAGCCACAAATATTAGTGCATGATGGCATATTTTAAAGTAAACGAATACAGTTTTGGAAGTGAACCTGCTTGAACGGGGGAATCCTAAAGAGTTTTACAAAGGCGTGAGTTGCATGACAAATGATTTTACCAAAAGACACAACAAAATTATTAGCCGTTATGGCCGATACGCTTTAAGTGGCTAAGATAATGTGCTGCGGACAATATGATATGATGTAATGTTAACCTAGGGGATAAGTCCAGATAAACCCTAGAGGCCTTGACGAGGGCTAATGTAATGGTCCGATATGTTATATGTAGCCATCCCGGGAGTAAGAGCTTAAGCATGAGCGTTACGTCTCACTATGGGGTCGAGAATAGTTCTCACCCAATCAGTACCCTATAATGATCTTATGCCAGAAGTACTTTCGTACTAAGTTAAGAAAAGCAATTGGCTCTTTGCCATTTTTAAACGATTAAAAAGGAAAGAAAGTTCTTTTTATGAGCCCAAAAGGCTATATGGAATGATGTATGAAAAGCTTATAAGGGTCGTTACACGACCAAACGAAATGAAACTTCCTTTGAAGACTAAGAAAATGTTTTCAACGAAAGAAAGAAAGTTTTCCATGAATGAGTTATGAAATGATCCACAAGCATGTTTGAATATGGATTCTTAGCCCATGTATTAAAAGAAAGCTTTCAATGGATGCTTTATGAATGATTCTTAAACATGGTTGAACGTGGATTCTAATCTTATGTGGCATTATTCTTATCCATAGCAAGTCTGTCTGATTTAAAGTGTATGAGATGAGAAGGAAAGTTATAGCACGTTAAAAATTCCATGAATGAAGGCGTCTCTTCCTAAAAGAATGAAACGTGATATGTGACTAGTAAAGATAGTATTGCCTGCAACAGTTTTGGTTTTAAGGGGGTTGGGGGACACTCACTGAGCGTGTGGTTGCTCATCCCACTACTCTTTCCCCGTTTCCCCAGGTTTTCCTTCTGACGGGAAGAAGTTGAGTCAGATAAGTCCAGAAGGAACCTATTGTTGCTTACAAGGCGTCGTATGTGCTCATTTGAAGGGATCTTACGTGTTTAATGAAGTCATGTAATGTACTCTTAGTTTATAAAGGTCTGTAAATGATTATTCTAGTTTATGTAATGCATATGATATACAGGTCGCTCTGTACGGCCGTTGAGCCAACCATCAAGTTAGTTAGATGTCTTCTTGGTTTAATTTAGCTATGTTTTGGGATGTAAATCTTAATACTCCGGTTTTGTTAACCATTGAGTTGTATCTTCCATTTCTTCTTTATTCATGCATCAATCAGATTGGTGTACTCCGAGCGAGTAGCTCGTTCAGTTATGAACTCCGACGTGTGGCCATAGAGCTATGTTTCAAATGTTTGCGCTTCCGTTGATTTACAGGGACTTAGTGCGAACTCTGCCCATTTCATCCCAGGAATTGAGTAAGAAGTTAGGAAAAACGTAACGCTTCTGGCCTAGGGGCTGGGGTGTTACATTGATGGTATTAGAGCAAAGGTCCTGCGACCATAGGCCGCAACCTGAGTCTTACATTTCATATAGTCGCCTAGGAACACTGTATGGTTATGTGACATATGCCTGCCTTGTGTGCAAATGTGAGTTTTACGTGAACGTTCGCGCATTTCACTAGTTAGGTGCGGCTTCCGTAAGCTGAATGGTTGGATGAGAGAACCATTTGTTAAGATACAGGCCGAGTGATTCGTATTGTCGTGCATGAAATAAGTGTTAGCTCAATTGAAAGTTGTTTCGTTTATATGCTTTGGTGATTTTAATCTAATGTTTAAGGAACATATGATTTGAATTGAACGATTGGAAGGCCTTAACTCTACGTTCATCTTTGCCCTAAAATACAATTTGCTTCTCGGGCCCCATAATGGAGTGAGCAGACGTATTCAAGGTTGGTAGAGAAAGAGCTAGAAGCAATTAGACTATTCCCTTTCGAAAACCTAAGGACCTTGCAGGTTAAAGCCTTTTGTTCAGGGAGAAAGAACATAGCAGACTTTGGAATTGTACATCGTAGACGATCCCCCCTAAGGCTAGCGACCTGCAAAAGGACTCCTACGATCACCTGTAGGATTGATGTACCCCGTAAGACCAGTAGTGCCACTGTTCTTACCCCTTGTTATCTGATTAATGGCTAGTCTCTAGTTACTTTGGTCAAGCCCAAGGCATACTTTGACCCTAGAATGCTAATAAGGATTGCTGCCGTTTATACCCGTTTAGGTGACTCTTGTACAACATTATTGTGAACCATTGCGTTTGACAACATGCTATGTTTTCATAAATGTTTGGAAGCCCATATTGTTATATGAAATGGCATGTATGGTTATTCGTGTGTTTCATAAGTGAGAGGTATAGTAAATAAACTACTTGGTACGTGTTTAAATTATTTCTAGTTGAATGTGCCACAAGGTTGGCCAAATAATTCAAGTTATGTAAATGTTTGCTTCATATAACCGTGCTTATCTAATTATAGCATAGCAACTAGCCCTTTTGCATTATAATTAAGTGGCTAACTGTGAACATACCTCATGACATGACTACACGACTGTGGCCTCTGCATTCAAATGCTTACCCTTGTATGTATCATTGCATGATGTGCTAAGATATTCGTAATGGTAGCGGAGGTACTCATTGTATATATGCCTAAGTTCTATGTTTCATATGTTTGATTGAGTGGCTAAAAACTCATATGCCTAGCAAAAAGATCTTGTGACCATAGGAGTTTCATTCGCATTTATTGGCCTTGTACCTTCTTTGCCTAGACCATATGACATGCTAGCGTACTTGCGACCATATTTGAATGCGTGACTTAAAGGGATATGAATGGATGTGTGTAAAACAATCCCTGGCAGGGTATAACTGAGTGTCCTGGCGTGGTATGACTGAGTTAGCCGTATCATGTCTTGCATGCTGAATTTTTATGGGTACATGGTAGGTTTCATAGAGAACCTTGGATAGTGCTTTGCTAGCCATCATATGTGTTGCCAACGCTGTCTTACTATACTTTGCTTAGCATGTCTGGCCTTACCTTCAACCTAGTTGTCTTATAGCTAGATACGACACCGTTTGGCATAGTAGCACTACCATTTCTCGGGTTACATGTATGTACACACATATCTAGAGCATGATGAGACGTCCTTAGGAGCCTGTGCTCGTATATTCTTGCAATGAATCAAACATTAATGTATTGAATGAGCATAACCCTTCATTTGTATGAATCTATGACTGAAGAGACAATCGGTTCCAAGTAGAGACTTTACGGGAAGTCTCCCTGCCATCAAAACCATCGACTTACATTATGCCTTAGCATTCCATTTCAAAGTTATTCTTCTCGACATGATACGCTAGTTTATGTTGATTCTTGATTTTTGACCTTCAGTGCTCTGTTATTAGCCCTTCCGTGACGTCAATGTGAATTCAAGTGTTACTCTGAGTCCCTTCATTGTCAATGTCATGTAACATGATGTTTTACTGCTTAGGTGCGATGTGATAGCTTTCTGACCAATTGATTTGACTTTGGAATGACTCAATATCCTTATGCCTTTGAATGACCCTGTCTAAGTTAACTGCCTTCATACGAACCTGACATGTCCTGAATAAGTTGTCGTGAATGAAAAGGCCTAAAAGTTAGCTGGGATTGATGTACAGACATCGGAATGTTTGTGCATATGTTTTCCTTTTGTAAATTGCTTGCCATGTATGTTTTAGACGCGTTCATGCTCCCCGAGACTCCTAAGCTTAAGAATATTGGATTGCTAATATTATGCAATTCCATTATGCTTAAATGATACTATGTGGTGCTATGTGACATTTCTATTACTCTAAATGTGTTATAGTAGCCTCCATGTTAATCATTGTGATCCCGAAAGTGACTTGAATTCATGTTTTAGGATAAGACTGCTAGTGTATGACCTTAAGATGTCATTGTCTCAATTGTCGCGCCTTTATATGCCCACTTATAGATGCATATGCATAGAATTATTGCTTGCCATGCGAACTGAGTCTAGATCATTGAAAATCTATGTTTCTTTTTCAAAACAAACTTGATATGGTTTTCCACGCCAACTCATTTGCCTCTCTTCAATGCGATTTGCCCTCGGCGCCTAAATAGAGCGAGCAGACGCTTGAAGAGATTGGCGAGGAGGAGACTGGATACCATGAGGCAATCTTCTTTTGATTTAAAAAGTAATATCTTCAAAATGACCTTTTGGAAACCAATCGCGTAGATCCTAGTTACGTGTGTGCATTCTAGAAAAGACCGAACTTAGATATTGAATTTCGAGGACGAAATTCTTTTAAGGGGGGAAGAGTGTAACACCCCGCATTTTCGTTTTCCGTTAAGCTAATTAAAATTCCTTTTTACGTTCTAAATTCGTATTTTTAGTAATTGTGTGAGTTTTTGACGATTAAATTCATTAAAAAGAATGATTATTTGATTAATGTTACTATCGATGTTACTTACAAAATTATTGAATCAACGCTAAACCGAGTTTTTAAAATCGTTTTTCGTTTTACTTGGTTGAATCCCAAAGTTTAAATTGAAATGTTGATTGAAGGTTGTTTCGATTCGAGTTAAGCCTAACCATTAGCAAGTACGGGATCGGGATTCAGTAGAATGATGTTAATTGAGCCAAAAAAAAAAGAAAAATAAAACAAAAAGGGAAGGGGGGCACGCCGGGCCTGAGAAGCCCGAGACCCCGACCCCCCCTCCTCGCTCTCTGCTCTCGCTCTCTCTCTACCGCAGCTCTCTCTCTCTAGAATCTCTCTCTCTCTCACCGGCGACCGGCCAGCACGCATCACCGGCGAGAGAAAGGGACCACCGGTTCCCTACACGCGTCCTCCACCAGCCCCTTTCCTCCGCTTCTCACCGCGAAACAGAGCCACGTTTTGGTCGCCTGAAAACGCCACCCACGTGCCGGAAATCGGCCAAACGCCTCCAAACGACCTCTTCTATAGATTGAGGGACCAATTTCGCTTCAAACCACACGCAGAAGGGCTTGATTTCGATAGCTAGGGTTCGATTTTGGGAAGCACACGGGCCATGGTTTCGGTCCAGCAACGTGGACATGAGTTTGGGCGTGCAATTGCTGCTACTAGGGTTGAATTTAGGCTGAGTCAGGTGGGTGTTCCTCGCCTCCTAAATTAGTACTAATTTCGCAAACGTTTTAGTGGAATCGATGTTGCATGTTAGAGTAGCGTAGCCTAATTTAGAATGTGCTGCTTGAGGTTTATAATTCGAAGTTAACTATACATGTTTGGCGTTAATTCGAATATATGTAACCATTGAATGCCTAAGTTTATAATTCGAAGTGAATTATACATGTTTAGCATTAATTCGAATGTATGTAGCTATCGAAAGCCTGAATTTATAATTCGAAGTGAATTACATGCCTTTAACGTTAATTCAAATGCTTGTGACTATTGAATGTTTGAGATTTTACATCGAAATGAATTAAATACCTTTAGCTTCGAATCGAACCAATTTAGTTATCATGCCTCAGTTATTAATTCGTAGTTAATTGCAGGTTTAGCATCAATTCATTAATTAGTTAATGCATGAAAAGTTTATAAACAAGTTAGTTTTAAACGTGTTGTAGAATCGATTCACGTGAAATGTAGTTTAGTTTTATGCTAAAAGTTTAGCACAAATGAATTATGAATGCTTTGAATCGAACATAAGTACACTTAATGATGCTACTTGTTAATAGCTTCAAAAGTAGATGAGTATGTTTGGATCGATACTTGTGTTTTAGCTAGCCTATAACCTGAAGTAGTAAAATTAGACATAATACTGAATCCTAAAGTCGTATTATGTTTTAAGTGGTTTTTTCGATTCGATAGTAATTTCGATGTAGATAGTGACTCTTAGAATCGTAATTATGATGAAGAAGCTCAATTGGACTTGTTTTGTAACTTCGAAACCAACGTTTATGAATGTTTGGTCGTTCCATGATTGTGTGGACTTCAAAGTGCGTCGTATGTTTTTAAAGCCAACATTTATGAATGTTTGGTCGTTCCATGATCGTGTATGAACTTCGAAGTGCATCGTATGTGTTTAAAGTTTATGTATATAAATGTTTAATCAGTCTATGATCGCCTATATGCTTAACTATCCCATAAAGGCCTACTAACTCTGAAGTAAATTTATAAATGCTTGGAGCCTTATCATGTGTGAATTCCCAAGTAAAGTTCTATAGTTTTATATGTGTACGTGATGGTATATATATGCGTACGTATGCTTGCTGTAACGCACCGCTAAGTGGTGCTGCTTGCCCAGGTAAGTACCTAAATCTTACCTTTTCATGAATTAGTATGATAATATGCTGTATTAATAAATCAATGAAACGAGTTGGTAGTTTGATGGTTTGAGGAAAGAATTATGAGCGTTTGAGGTCTTGTGGTACTGTGCAAGTGAGGAGGGAGACTGGGTTGTGAAATGACCGCAATCGTGTGGATTGCGAGGCCATGTGTGGCTCGATGTGATGAATTAATTATGAAGTGTTTGAATGTGATATATGTGAACCTCTTTCCCTTCTATTTGCTCAAGTTCAATTATGTGCATAAGGGTGAGATTTTCAAAGAAGGATTTCATGTTTTGAAATAATAGTAGCCACAAATATTAGTGCATGATGGCATATTTTAAAGTAAACGAATACAGTTTTGGGAGTGACCCTGCTTGAACGGGGGAATCCTAAAGAGTTTTACAAAGGCGTGAGTTGCATGACAAATGATTTTACCAAAAGTTACAACAAAATTACTAGCCGCTATGGCCGATACGCTTTAAGTGGCTAAGATAATGTGCTGCGGACAATATGATATGATGTAATTTTAACCTAGGGGATAAGTCCGGATAAACCCTAGAGGCCCTGACGAGGGCTAATGTAATGGTCCGATATGTTATCTGTAAGAGCTTAAGCGTGAGCATTAGGTCTCACTATGGGGTCGAGAATAGTTCTCACCCAATCAACACCCTGTAATGATCTTATGCCAGAAGTACTTTCGTACTAAGTTAAGAAAAGCAATTGGCTCTTTGCCATTTTTAAACGATTAAAAAGAAAAGGAAGTTCTTTTTATGAGCCCAAAAGGCTATATGAAATGATGTATGGAAAGCTTATAAGGGTCGTTACGCGACCAAACGAAATGAAACTTCCTTTGAAGACTAAGAAAACGTTTTAAAGAAAGAAAGAAAGTTTTCAATGAATGAGTTATAAAATGATCCACAAGCATGTTTGAATATGGATTCTTAGCCCATGTATTAAAAGAAAGCTTTCAATGGATGCTTTATGAATGATTCTTAAGCATGGTTGACCGTGGATTCTAATCTTGTGTGGCATCATTCTTATCCATAGCAAGTCTGTCTGATTTAAAGTGTATGAGATGAGAAGGAAAGTTATAGCACGTTAAAAATTTCATGAATGAAGGCGTCTCTTCCTAAAGAATGGAAACGGGATATGTCTCACTAGTAAAGACAGTATTGCTGCAACGGTGTTTGGTTTTAAGGGGGTTGGGGGACACTCACTGAGCGTGTGGGTGCTCATCCCACTACTCTTTCCCCTTTTCCCCAGGTTTTCCTTCTGACGGGAAGAAGTTGAGTCAGATAAGTCCAGAAGGAACCCATTATTGCTTACAAGGCGTCGTATGTGCCCATTTGAAGGGATCTTACGTGTTTAATGAAGTCATGTAATGTACTCTTAGTTTATAAAGGTCTGTAAATGGTTATTCTAGTTCATGTAATGCATATGATACAGGTCGCTCTGTACGGCCGTTTGAGCCAACCATCAAGTTAGTTAGACATCTTCTTGGCTTAATTTAGCTATGTTTTGGGATGTAAATCTTAATACTCCGGTTTTGTTAACCATTGAGTTGTATCTTCCATTTCTTCTTTATTCATGAATCAATCTGGTTGGTGTACTCCGAGCGAGTGGCTCGTTGAGTTATGAACTCCGGCGTGTGGCCGTTGAGCTATGTTTCAAATGTTTGCACTTCCGTTGATTTACAGGGACTTATTGTAAGGCTTTTAGCCTGGAAATGGTCAGTTTTTAGGGGGAACTCTACCCATTTCGTCCCAGGAATTAAGTAAGAAGTTAGGAAAAACGTAACGCTTCTGGCCTAGGGGCTGGGGGTGTTACATGTGTGCCTTATGTATATCATATGAATGAAATGCCAAGAAAAGTATGACTATGAAGTGAAATAACCTTATGTGCACATTATGTGAATGATGTTTTATGTATAGTTTGAATGGAATGCTAAATAGTTATGTTTATGAAAAAGAAAGTTCCTGTGCTTAGCCTCGCTGCTTGCTTTTGTGAATTGAGTGCTTGGTTTTAATAAGTTGGTTATTTAGGAGCCTAAAAATATGTTCGAGTGGTTAAAATGAAGTTTATATTTAGTGATCCTTCCATAGGGGTTTTATGAATGCCTAATATGATAGTAAAGTATGAATACGTGATATGTAACTATTAAAGATATTATTGCCTGTAATGGTTTTGTTTTAAGGGGGTCGGGAGACACTCACTGAGCGTGTGGTTGCCCATCCCACTACTCTTTCCCCATTTTTCCCCAGGTTTTCTTATGACAGGAAGAATTTGAGTCAACTATGTCAAGATGGAGTTTATTCTCGCTTGCAGGGTGCCATGTGTGCCTACTTACGTCTTTAAAGAAGTCATGTAATGTATTCTTAGTTTCTAAACACATGTAAACCAGGCATTCTAGTTCATGTATTATATATGGTATAAAGGTCGCTCTGTATGACCGTATGAGCCAACCATCTAATTAGTTAGATGTCTTCTTGGTCAAAGTTAGTTATGATTTAGGATATGAACCCCAATACTCCAGTTGTGTGAACCGTTGAGTTGTATCTTCCATTTCTTCTTTATTAATGAACTATTCTATTTGGTGTACTCCGAGCGGATGGCTCGTTGAGTTATCAACTCCGACGTGTGGCCGTTGAGCTTCTTTAAATGTTTTACGCTTCCATTCATTTGTAGGGGTTTATTGTAAGGCTTTTAGCCTGAAAACGTTCCGTTTTTAGGGGAAACTCTATCTGTTTCACCCCAAAATTTTTAGTGAGAAGATAAGAAAACGTAGCGCTCCTAGCCCTAGGGGTTAGAGGTGTTACATATATATATATATACACACACACACACACATATATGTATATATATAAATATATATGTATATACATGAATATATATATATATATATAT
>JAKOGI010004875.1:12500-19424 GCA_029747015.1 Carnegiea gigantea | reverse complement strand
GCGACGCGGGTGGACGACGGCCCCAGCCCGAAGGGTCCACCCGACACCCCAAGGGGGCATCGAGCGAAAGATCCTCTCGTTAGGGTCCAAGCTGCCTTCACGAGGCATGCAACGCAGGAAACCGTCATCTGTCCAGGGCTTGCCCGCCCCTGGATCATCCCCTGAAGAGGATCGTGCGTGGACGGTTCACCGCTCGAGCAGGGAGCCCGTCAACACAAACGAACCGAACGCAACTCACGCGCCCCCACGTGTCCCCGCCGAGATGCACCCCGCACGTCCGCTCGACTATGGCACATAGACGAACGGAAATAGCAAGGCGACGCCCGACGAGCACCGCTGGACGCGAAGGGTAACCGTAGCCAACCGACATATTCGCACCGAGGGACTTGAGGAAGGAGGGGGCGGCAAATGGGGGGATGGGTTGTCAGTGTGCTCTGGAGTGGAGGGCTGTCAGGCTGCTTTCAAGTGGGTGTGAACACGGGGTTTTCGGGCGGATCTCGAAGGAAATCGGGTTGGATTTTGAGGAGAAAAGGTCACCCCCTCGGCACGACCACCGGCAAAATCCCGACGCAAAGGGCATTCCCCGCCCCGCGCAGGCCTCATGTCGCGCCCTCGGAAGTGCTCCTCGGGAAGGGCCTCCCACTCCGTTCGTGTACTTCGGCCTCACGGGCGCGAGGGTCTTACAAGCTCAAGCGTCTAGGCCCTCCCTCACCGATCATCGGCTTCCACTACCGGAGCGATCAACCCCGCCGTCGTCACACGGATCGGCTCCTCGAGACAAGCCTTCGACCTCGTTCGTGTACTTCGGCCTCACGGGCGCGAGGGGCTTACAAGCTCAAGCGTCTAGGCCCTCACTCACCGATCGTCGGCTTCCACTACCGGGGCTTCCGGCCCATCCCGCATCGCCTCACCTGTCACCTCGCGTGCGACAGTCAGCCCGCACGTGGTAGGCAACACGCCTCCGCGTAAATCCCACAGCCAGCGCGTCCGCCTCGGGACGAGGGGAGGGTTGTCAGGGTGCTTTCAAGTGGAGGGGGGCGAGAGGGGGTAGTAAGCTGGGGGGGACAAGGGGTTTTCGGGAGGGGAAGGAAGGTGGTGTGAACAAGGGGTTTTCGGGGGATCTCGAAGGAAATCGGGTTGGATTTTGAGGAGGGGAGGTGACCCCCCACCCCGCGGCACAGCGGCATTCCCACCGGCATAATCCCGATGCAAAGGGCACTCCCCGCCCCGCGCAGGCCTCATGTCGCGCCCTAGGAAGTGCTCCTCGGGAAGGGCCTCCCACTCCGTTCGTGTACTTCGGCCTCACGTGCGCGAGGGGCTTACAAGCTCAAGCGTCTAGGCCCTCACTCACCGATCGTCGGCTTCCACCACCGGAGCGATCAACCCCGCCGTCGTCGCACTGATCGGCTCCTCAAGACAAGCCTTCCACCCCGTTCGTGGCAGTGCCTCACGGGCGCGAGGGGCTTACAAGCTCAAGCGTCTAGGCCCTCACTCACCGATCAAAGGCTTCTCACAACCGGGGCGTCCAGCCCATCCGGTCCGCCTCTCCTGTCACCTGGCGCTTGCGACAGTCAGCCCGCACGTGGAAGGCAACCCGCCCCCGCGCAAATCCCACAGCCAGTGCGTCCGCCGCCCGCCCCGGGACGGGGGGAGGTGGGTCGTCAAGCAACAGAAAGGCAATGTCAAGGAGCAAGGGGCCATGTCAAGAACCAAGGGACGAGGGGCGCAACGGCATCCCCCCCGGCAAAATCCCGATGCGAAGGGCACTCCCCGCCCCGCGCAGGCCTCATGTCGCGCCCTTGAAGTGCTCCTCGGAAGGGCCTCCCACTCCGTTCGTTGTAACTTCGACCGCACGGGCGACTCGGGGGCTTACAAGCTCAAGCGGCTATCCCTGCAACATCACCGATCGGTCGCTTCCACCACCGGAAGCGATCACCCGACGTCCGATCAGCACGGATCGGCTCAAGACAAGCCTTCCACCCCGTTCGTGCAGTGCCTCACGGGGGCAGCGAGGGGCTTACAAGCTCCAAGCTCTACGCCCTCACTCCACCGATCAACAGGCTTCTCCACAACGGGGCGTCCAGCCATCCCGCGTCGCCTCTCCTGTCACCGAGCACCGCTCGGCGGCGCTTGCGACGGTCACCCCGCACGTGGAAGGCAACACCCCCCCTGCTTAAATCCACAAGCAAGTGCTCCGCCGTCCGCCCCCCGGACGGGGCAGGTTCGAGCAACAGAAGAAATGATGTCAACGGGAGCAAGGGGGCCGTCACGAAAGAAGGGACGGTGGGCCGCGGGAATTCACCGACAATCACCCCTGCCCACGTGGGGGTGATCACCGTTCTCGGGTGAGGGGGGGCAAGGCCCCACCCGTGATGGCATCCTAGAAGCCTAGGGAATGCCACCGAAGACGGGCGTCAGGAGCACCACCGGTGCCTCGGAAGGTAGGAACTAGCATAGCAACGATTCCCGCACTCCATCGATCGATATCCAACAATTTTCATGCTAGTCACGCTTCCCGAGGCAAAACCCGACCCCCGGTGTGGTCCCTCATCCGCCCGCCAAGGTTCGGTGCAAGGAAGCCATGGCAACAAGGCCTTTGACATCATGCCATGCCATGCCATGCATGGGCGATGACTGCCGCTGACCCTGCTGCTGCCCCAGCTGCTTGCCAAGCACCTCCCCTATAAAGAGCTCTTATAACTCTACTGGCTCTGCCCCCAGTAGACATCAACTGTTACGAAAAATCATACTGGGGTTTTTTGAAGATTTAGAATGTTTCAGCAGCAACCAATGGTACCATTGGAAAGATCATGATGTGAAATTACTAAAAAATATTTTTCGGAATTTTTCGGACACCCGAGCTATTTTTTATGATTTTTTAAAGTCGAAA
Organism: Carnegiea gigantea; assembly: GCA_029747015.1. NCBI lineage: Eukaryota > Viridiplantae > Streptophyta > Magnoliopsida > Caryophyllales > Cactaceae > Carnegiea > Carnegiea gigantea. Next base: position 16,534 of record JAKOGI010004875.1, on the reverse strand, counting down.
ACGAAAAAAAATCCTAAAAATCGGAGAAAAATCAGAAAAATGCGGGGCAAAGCTTGTAAATCCTCTAAAAATCGTGGGGAAGGGGTGGACAAAATTTGGGGAAAAACGCACGACAAAAATACGGGGATTTTTTCTCGGGACGGCTTTCGGGCGTTCGCAGGGCTGCGGCCAGCGTTCAGGGCCCTGCGGCCAGCGTCCAGGGGCTGCGCCCAGCGTCCAGGGGCTGCGCCCAGCGTCCAGGACAAGCGGCCAGCGTTCAGGAGCTGCGGCCAGCGTTCACAGGGCTGCGGCCAGCGTCCAGGACAAGCGGCCAGCGTTCACAGGGCTGCGGCCAGCGTTCACAGCCTGAGGCCAGCGTCCAGGACAAGCGGCCAGCGTTCACAGGGCTGCGGCCAGCGTTCACAGCCTGCGGCCAGCGTCCAGGACAATCGGCCAGCGTTCACAGGGCTGCGGCCAGCGTTCACAGCCTGCGGCCAGCGTCCAGGACAAGCGGCCAGCGTTCACAGGGCTGCGGCCAGCGTTCACAGCCTGCGTCCAGCGTCCAGGACAAGCGGCCAGCGTTCACAGGGCTGCGGCCAGCGTTCACAGCCTGCGGCCAGCGTCCAGGACAAGCGGCCAGCGTTCACAGGGCTTCGGCCAGCGTTCACAGCCTGCGGCCAGCGTTCCCAGCCTGCGGCCAGCGTCCAGGACAAGCGGCCAGCGTTCACAGGCTGCGGCCAGCGTCCAGGACAAGCGGCCAGCGTTCACAGGGCTGAGGCCAGCGTTCACAGCCTGCGGCCAGCATCCAGCACCCCCCGGCAGCCCCCGGCACCCAGCGACAGCATCCCCGGACGCTGCCCGGCATGCATGGATGCTGCCGTGGGCGTCCGGCAGCGTGCGTGGACGCTCTCGGGGGCATGCCCCGGGGCCGACCCTCGGGACCCGGGGGCATGCCCCGGGCCCCCCGGGGCCGGTCCTCGGGACCCGGGGGCATGCCTCGGCCATGCACCGGGGCCGTTGTGGGGGCCTTCCTCGGGACTCAGGGGCATGCCTTGGGCATGCACCGGGCCGTTTCGGGGCGATGTGCGGGACGCGGGGCCATGCACCGGGGCCGTTCTGAGGGCGTTCCCCGGGACTCGGGGCCCTGCCTTGGCCGCGCCCCGGGGCCGTTCCGGGGCGACGTGCGGGACTCGGGGCCATGCCTTGGGCATGCACCGGGGCGTTCCTCGGGACTCGGGGGCACGCCCCGGGGCGAGGTGCGGGACTCCGGGGCATGCCGTGGCCATGCACCGGGGCCGTTCCGGGGGCCTTCCTCGGGACCCGGGGGGCACGCTTTGGGCATGGCCCGGGGCCGATCCTCGGGACGCGGGGGCACGCCTTGGGCATGCACCGGGGCCGTTTGGGGGCGTTCCTCGGGACCCGGGGGCACGGCCCGGGGCGATGTGCGGGACTCGGGGCATGCCTTGGCCTTGCCACGGGGCGATGGGCGGGACTCGGGGGGCATGCCTTGGCCTTGCTTCGGGGGCGTTCTAGAGGCGATGCACGGGGGCATGCCCCGGGGCCGATGTGCGGGACGCGGGGGCAGGCCCCGGCCGTGCACGGGGCCGCTCCCCGGGGCTCGGGGGCATGCCTTGGCATCGACGTTCGGGACTTGGGGCACCAATATGGGGGCACGCGGCACGCCACGGGTCCTAGCTCTCGACCCTTCCTTCGCCCAGTCCGCCCAAGGTCCGCTCAAGTCCGTCAAGTCCGCCCCCGCGCCCCCGCGTCCCTGCGCCCTGCGCCCTGTCAAAGATTATAATGCGCGCGGGGGGGACACGGGGCCGGGGGCGGGGTGTCACTCACCATCGTTCATCCTGCTCGGGTCGCGGACGGGGCGGTGCACTAGCTCAATCACCTTCCCCCTAAAGAGCACAACGAGCTTTCGTGGCCGTGCCCGGAGTGGACATCAACCGTGCCGATTTTTCATACTCCGCCCGGGCCATCCCCCTAGAGAGCTTCAGGAGGTTTGGTGGCCGTGCCCGGAGTGGACATCAACCGTGCCTATTTTTCATACTCCGCCCCGACCATCCCCCTAGAGAGCTTCAGGAGGTTTGGTGGCCGTGCCCGGAGTGGACATCAACCGTGCCGATTTTTCATACTCAGCTGGGACAGGTCACGGCCTGCGGCCAGCGTTCACAGGCCAGCGGCCAGCGTTCACAGGACAGCGGCCAGCGTTCACAGGGTGCGGCCAGCGTTCAGGACAAGCGGCCAGCGTTCACAGGCTGCGGCCAGCGTTCAGGACAAGCGGCCAGCGTTCACAGCCTGCGGCCAGCGTTCACGAGCTGCGGCCAGCGTTCAGGACAAGCGGCCAGCGTTCACAGGCTGCGGCCAGCGTTCAGGACAAGCGTCCAGCGTTCAGGACAAGCGGCCAGCGTTCACAGCCTGCGGCCAGCGTTCACAGGCTGCGGCCCGCGTTCAGGACAAGCGGCCAGCGTTCACAGGCTGCGGCCAGCGTTCAGGACAAGCGGCCAGCGTTCACAAGCTGCGGCCAGCGTTCACAGGCTGCGGCCAGCGTTCAGGACAAGCGGCCAGCGTTCACAGGCTGCGGCCAGCGTTCAGGACAAGCGGCCAGCGTTCACATCCTGCGGCCAGCGTTCACAGGCTGCGGCCAGCGTTCAGGACAAGCGGCCAGCGTTCACAGCCTGCCGCCAGCGTTCACAGGCTGCGGCCAGCGTTCAGGACAAGCGGCCAGCGTTCAGGACAAGCGGCCAGAGTTCAGGACAAGCGGCCAGCGTTCACAGCCTGCGGCCAGCGTTCACAGGCTGCGGCCAGCGTTCAGGGCAAGCGGCCAGCGTTCACAGGCTGCGGCCAGCGTTCAGGACAAGCGGCCAGCTTTCACAGGCTGCGGCCAGCGTTCACAGGCTGCGGCCAGCGTTCAGGACAAGCGGCCAGCGTTCACAGTCTGCGGCCAGCGTTCAGGACAAGCGGCCAGCGTTCACAGGCCGCGGCCAGCGTTCAGGACAAGCGGCCAGCGTTCACAGCCTGCGGCCAGCGTTCAGGACAAGCGGCCATCGTTCACAGCCTGCGGCCAGCGTTCACAGGCTGCGGCCAGCGTTCAGGACAAGCGGCCAGCGTTCACAGGCTGCGGCCAGCGTTCAGGACAAGCGGCCAGCGTTCCGGACAAGCGGCCAGCGTTCACAGCCTGCGGCCAGCGTTCACAGGCTGCGGCCAGCGTTCAGGACAAGCGGCCAGCGTTCAGGACAAGCGGCCAGCGTTCTCAGCCTGCGGCCAGCGTTCACAGGCTGCGGCCAGCGTTCAGGACAAGCGGCCAGCGTTCACAGGCTGCGGCCAGCCTTCAGGACAAGCGGCCAGCGTTCAGGACAAGCGGCCAGCGTTCACAGGCTGCGGCCAGCGTTCAGGACCAGCGGCCAGCGTTCACAGGCTGCGGCCAGCGTTCAGGACAAGCGGCCAGCGTTCACAGGCTGCGGCCAGCTTTCAGGACAAGCGGCCAGCGTTCAGGACAAGCGGCCAGCGTTCACAGCCTGCGGCCAGCGTTCACAGGCTGCGGCCAGCGTTCAGGACCTGCGGTCAGCGTTCACAGGCTGCGGCCAGCGTTCAGGACAAGCGGGCAGCGTTCACAGGCTGCGGCCAGCGTTCAGGACAAGCGGCCAGCGTTCACAGCCTGCGGCCAGCGTTCACAGGCTGCGGCCAGCGTTCCGGACCTGCGGCCAGCGTTCACAGGCTGCGGCCAGCGTTCAGGACAAGCGGCCAGCGTTCACAGGCTGCGGCCAGCGTTCAGGACAAGCGGCCAGCGTGCAGGACAAGCGGCCAGCGTTCACAGCCTGCGGCCAGCGTTCAGGACAAGCGGCCGGCGTTCACAGGCTGCGGCCAGCGTTCAGGACAAGCGGCCAGCGTTCACAGGCTGCGGCCAGCGTTCAGGACAAGCGGCCAGCGTTCACAGGCTGCGGCCAGCGTTCAGGACAAGCGGCCAGCGTCCACAGCCTGCGGCCAGCGTTCACAGGCTGCGGCCAGCGTTCAGGACAAGCGGCCAGCGTTCACAGGGCTGCGGCCAG
>JAKOGI010004875.1:0-2500 GCA_029747015.1 Carnegiea gigantea | reverse complement strand
AAATTTGGGGAAAAACGCACGACAAAAATACGGGGATTTTTTCTCGGGACGGCCTTCGGGCGTTCGCGGGGCTGCGGCCAGCGTTCAGGGCCCTGCGGCCAGCGTCCAGGGGCTGCGCCCAGCGTCCAGGGGCTGCGCCCAGCGTCCAGGGGCTGCGCCCAGCGTCCAGGACCAGCGGCCAGCGTTCACAGGCTGCGGCCAGCGTTCAGGACAAGCGGCCAGCGTTCACAGGCTGCGGCCAGCGTTCAGGACAAGCGGCCAGCGTTCACAGGGCGGCGGCCAGCGTTCACAGCCTGCGGCCAGCGTTCACAGGCTGCGGCCAGCGTTCAGGACAAGCGGCCAGCGTTCACAGGCTGCGGCCAGCGCTCACAGGCTGCGGCCAGCGTTCAGGACAAGCGGCCAGCGTTCACAGGCTGCGGCCAGCGTTCAGGACAAGCGGCCAGCGTTCACAGGCTTGCGGCCAGCGTTCACAGGCTGCGGCCAGCGTTCAGGACAAGCGGCCAGCGTTCACAGGCTGCGGCCAGCGTTCAGGACAAGCGGCCAGCGTTCACAGGCTGCGGCCAGCGTACAGGACAAGCGGCCAGCGTTCAGGACAAGCGGCCAGCGTTCACAGGCTGCGGCCAGCGTTCACAGGCAGCGGCCAGCGTTCAGGACAAGCGGCCAGCGTTCCCAGGCCTGCGGCCAGCGTTCACAGGCTGCGGCCAGCGTTCAGGACAAGCGGCCAGCGTTCACAGCCTGCGGCCAGAGATCCAGCACCCCACACGCACCCAGCGACAGGCATGCCCGGACGCTTGCCGGCATGCATGGATGCTGCCGTGGGCGTCCGGCAGCGTGCGTGGACGCTCTCGGGGGCATGCCCCGGGGACGACCCTCGGGACCCGGGGGCATGCCCCGGGGCCCCCCGGGGCCGGACCTCGGGACCCGGGGGCATGCCTCGGCCATGCACCGGGGCCGTTGTGGGGGCCTTCCTCGGGACTCAGGGGCCTGCCTTGGGCATGCACCGGGGCCGTTTCGGGGCGATGTGCGGGACGCGGGGCCATGCACCGGGGGCGTTCTGAGGGCGTTCCCCGGGACTCGGGGCCATGCCTTGGCCGCGCCCCGGGGCCGTTCCGGGGCGACGTGCGGGACTCGGGGCCATGCCTTGGGCATGCACCGGGGCGTTCCTCGGGACTAGGGGGCACGCCCCGGGGCGAGGTGCGGGACTCGGGGGCATGCCGTGGCCATGCACCGGGGCCGTTCCGGGGGCCTTCCTCGGGACCCGGGGGGCACGCCTCGGGCATGGACCGGGGCCGATCCTCGGGACGCGGGGGCACGCCTTGGGCATGCACCGGGGCCGTTTGGGGGCTTTCCTCGGGACCCGGGGGCACGGCCCGGGGCGATGTGCGGGACTCGGGGGCATGCCTTGGCCTTGCCACGGGGCGAGGGGCGGGACTCGGGGGGCATGCCTTGGCCTTGCTTCGGGGGCGTTCTAGAGGCGATGCACGGGGGCATGCCCCGGGGCCGATGTGCGGGACGCGGGGGCAGGCCCCGGCCGTGCACGGGGCCGCTCCCCGGGACTCGGGGGCATGCCTTGGCATCGACGTTCGGGACTTGGGGCACCAATATGGGGGCACGCGGCACGCCACGGGGCCTAGCTCTCGACCCTTCCGTCGCCCAGTCCGCCCAAGGTCCGCTCAAGTCCGTCAAGTCCGCCCCCGCGCCCCTGCGTCCCTGCGCCCTGCGCCCTGGCAAAGATTATAATGCGCGCGGGGGGGTCACGGGGCCGGGGGCGGGGTGTCACTCACCATCGTTCATCCTGCTCGGGTCGCGGACGGGGCGGGGCACTAGCTCAATCACATTCCCCCTAAAGAGCACAACGAGCTTTCGTGGCCGTGCCCGGAGTGGACATCAACCGTGCCGATTTTTCATACTCCGCCCGGGCCATCCCCTAGAGAGCTTCAGGAGGTTTGGTGGCCGTGCCCGGAGTGGACATCAACCGTGCCTATTTTTCATACTACGCCCGGACCATCCCCCTAGAGAGCTTCAGGAGGTTTGGTGGCCGTGCCCGGAGTGGACATCAACCGTGCCGATTTTTCATACTCAGCTGGGACAGGTCACGGCCTGCGGCCAGCGTTCACAGGCCAGCGGCCAGCGTTCACAGGCCAGCGGCCAGCGTTCACAGGCTGCGGCCAGCGTTCAGGACAAGCGGCCAGCGTTCACAGGCTGCGGCCAGCGTTCAGGACAAGGGCCAGCGTTCACAGCCTGCGGCCAGCGTTCAGGACAAGCGGCCAGCGTTCAGGACAAGCGGCCAGCGTTCAGGACAAGCGGCCAGCGTTCACAGCCTGCGGCCAGCGTTAACAGGCTGCGGCCAGCGTTCAGGACCTGCGGCCAGCGTTCACAGGCTGCGGCCAGCGTTCAGGACAAGCGGCCAGCGTTCACAGGCTGCGGCCAGCGTTCAGGCCATGCGGCCAGCGTTCAGGACAAGCGGCCAGCGTTCACAGCCTGCGGCCAGCGTTCACAG
>JAKOGI010004874.1:12500-17500 GCA_029747015.1 Carnegiea gigantea | reverse complement strand
CTCTCCTGTCACCGCGCTTGCGAGGGCGGGGGGGGGGGTCGTGGAGGGGGGGAAGGGAGGGGGGGGGGGGGGGCGGTCACCCGCAGTGGAAGGCAACGACGCCTCCGCGCAAATCCCACAAGCCAGTGGAGTCCCCGCCGTCCCGATACCCCGTGGACGGGGGGAGGTGGGTCGTCAAGCAACAGAAAGGCAATGTGAAGGAGCAAGGGGCCATGTCAAGAAACAAGGGACGAGGGGCGCAACGGCATCCCCACCGGCAAAACCCCGATGCGAAGGGCCCTCCCCGCCCCGCGCAGGCCTCAGGTCGCGCCCTTGGAAGTGCTCCTCGGGAAGGGCCTCCCACTCCGTTCGTGTCCTTCGGCCTCACGGGCGCGAGGGGCTTACAAGCTCAAGCGTCTAGGCCCTCACTCACCGATCGTCGTCTTCCACCACCGGAGCGATCAACCCCGCCGTCGTCGCACGGATCGGCTCAAGACAAGCCTTCCACCCCGTTCGTGGCAGTGCCTCACGGGCGCGAGGGGCTTAAAAGCTCAAGCGTCTAGGCCCTCACTCACCGATCACAGGCTTCTCACAACCGGGGCGTCCAGCCCATCCCTCGTCGCCTCTCCTGTCACCGCGCTTGCGACGGTCAGCCCGCACGTGGAAGGCAACACGCCCCCGCTTAAATCCCACAAGCCAGTGCGTCCGCCGTCCGCCCCCAAGACGGGGCATGTCGAGCAACAGAAATGATGTCAGGGAGCAAGGGGGCCGGGTCAAGAAAGAAGGGACGGTGGGCCGCGGGAATTCACCGACAATCACCCCTGCCCACGTGGGGGTGATCACCGTTCTCGGGTGAGGGGGGGCAAGGCCACCACCCGTGATGGCATCCTAGAAGCCTAGGGAATGCCACCGAAGACGGGCGTCAGGAGCACCACCGGTGCCTCGGAAGGTAGGAACTAGCATAGCAACGATTCCCTCACTCCATCGATCGATATCCAACAATTTTCATGCTAGTCACGCTTCCCGAGGCAAAACCCGACCCCCGGGGTGGTCCCTCATCCGCCCGCCAAGGTTCGGTGCAAGGAAGCCATGGCAACAAGGCCTTTGACATCAGGCCATGCCATGCCATGCATGGGCGATGGCTGCCGCTGACCCTGCTGCTGCCCCAGCTGCTTGCCAAGCACCTCCCCTATAAAGAGCTCTTATAACTCTACTGGCTCTGCCCCCAGTAGACCTCAACTGTGACGAAAAATCATACTGGGGTTTTTTGAAGATTTAGAATGTTTCAGCAGCAACCAATGGTACCATTGGAAAGATCATGATGTGAAATTACTTAAAAATATTTTTTCGGAATTTTTCGGACACCCGAGCTATTTTTTATGATTTTTTAAAGTCGAAAACGAAAAAAAATCCTAAAAATCGGAGAAAAATCAGAAAAATGCGGTACAAAGCTTGTAAATCCTCTAAAAATCGTGGGGAAGGGGTGGACAAAATTTGGGGAAAAACGCACGACAAAAATACGGGGATTTTTTCTCGGGACGGCTCTCGGGCGTTCGCGGGGCTGCGGCCAGCGTTCAGGGCCCTGCGGCCAGCGTCCAGGGGCTGCGCCCAGCGTCCAGGGGCTGCGCCCAGCGTCCAGGACAAGCGGCCAGCGTTCAGGAGCTGCGGCCAGCGTTCAGGAGCTGCGGCCAGCGTTCACAGGGCTGCGGCCAGCGTCCAGGACAAGCGGCAAGCGTTCACAGGGCTGCGGCCAGCGTTCACAGCCTGCGGCCAGCGTCCAGGACAAGCGGCCAGCGTTCACAGGGCTGCGGCCAGCGTTCACAGGGCTGCGCCCAGCGTTCACAGCCTGCGGCCAGCGTTCCCAGCCTGCGGCCAGCGTCCAGGACAAGCGGCCAGCGTTCACAGGCTGCGGCCAGCGTCCAGGACAAGCGGCCAGCGTTCACAGGGCTGCGGCCAGCGGTCACAGCCTGCGGCCAGCATCCAGCACCCCCCGGCAGCCCCCGGCACCCAGCGACAGCATGCCCGGACGCTGCCCGGCATGCATGGATGCTGCCGTGGGCGTCCGGTAGCGTGCGTGGACGCTCTCGGGGGCATGCCCCGGGGCCGACCCTCGGGACCCGGGGGCATGCCCCGGGGCCCCCCGGGGCCGGTCCTCGGGACCCGGTGGCATGCCTCGGCCATGCACCGGGGCCGTTGTGGGGGCCTTCCTCGGGACTCAGGGGCATGCCTTGGGCATGCACCGTGGCCGTTTCGGGGCGATGTGCGGGACGCGGGGCCATGCACCGGGGCCGTTCTGAGGGCGTTCCCCGGGACTCGGGGCCATGCCTTGGCCGCGCCCCGGAGCCGTTCCGGGGCGACGTGCGGGACTCGGGGCCATGCCTTGGGCATGCACCGGGGCGTTCCTCGGGACTCGGGGGCACGCCCCGGGGCGAGGTGCGGGACCCGGGGGCATGCCGTGGCCATGCACCGGGGCCTTCCTCGGGACCCGGGGGGCGCGCCTTGGGCATGGACCGGGGCCGATCCTCGGGACGCGGGGGCACGCCTTGGGCATGCACGGGGGCCGTTTGGGGGCGTTCCTCGGGACCCGGGGGCACGGCCCGGGGCGATGTGCGGGACTCGGGGGCATGCCTTGGCCTTGCCACGGGGCGATGGTCGGGACTCGGGGGGCATGCCTTGGCCTTGCTTCGGGGGCGTTCTAGAGGCGATGCACGGGGGCATGCCCCGGGGCCGATGTGCGGGACGCGGGGGCAGGCCTCGGCCGTGCACGGGGCCGCTCCCCGGGACTCGGGGGCATGCCTTGGCATCGACGTTCGGGACTTGGGGGACCAATATGGGGGCACGCGGCACGCCACGGGGCCTAGCTCTCGACCCTTCCTTCGCCCAGTCCGCCCAAGGTCCGCTCAAGTCCGTCAAGTCCGCCCCCGCCCCCCTGCGTCCCTGCGCCCTGCGCCCTGTCAAAGATTATAATGCGCGCGGGGGGGTCACGGGGCCGGGGGCGGGGTGTCACTCACCATCGTTCATCCTGCTCGGGTCGCTGACGGGGCGGGGCACTAGCTCAATCACCTTCCCCCTAAAGAGCACAACGAGCTTTCGTGGCCGTGCCCGGAGTGGACATCAACCGTGCCGCTTTTTCATACTCCGCCCGGGCCATCCCCCTAGAGAGCTTCAGGAGGTTTGGTGGCCGTGCCCGGAGTGGACATCAACCGTGCCTATTTTTCATACTCCGCCCGGACCATCACCCTAGAGAGCTTCAGCAGGTTTGGTGGCCGTGCCCGGAGTGGACATCAACCGTGCCGATTTTTCATACTCAGCTGGGACAGGTCACGGCCTGCGGCCAGCGTTCACAGGCCAGCGCCCAGCGTTCACAGGACAGCGGCCAGCGTTCACAGGCTGCGGCCAGCGTTCAGGACAAGCGGCCAGCGTTCACAGGCTGCGGCCAGCGTTCAGGAAAGGCGGCCAGCGTTCACAGCCTGCGGCCAGCGTTCACAGGCTGCGGCCAGCGTTCAGGACAAGCGGCCAGCGTTCACAGCCTGCGGCCAGCGTTCAGGACAAGCGCCCAGCGTTCAGGACAAGCGGCCAGCGTTCACAGCCTGCGGCCAGCGTTCACAGGCTGCGGCCAGCGTTCAGGACAGGCGGCCAGCGTTCACAGGCTGCGGCCAGCGTTCAGGACAAGCGGCCAGCGTTCACAGCCTGCGGCCAGCGTTCACAGGCTGCGGCCAACGTTCAGGACAAGCGGCCAGCGTTCACAGCCTGCGGCCAGCGTTCAGGACAAGCGGCAAGCGTTCACAGGCTGCGGCCAGCGTTCAGGACAAGCGGCCAGCGTTCACAGGCTGCGGCCAGCGTTCAGGACAAGCGGCCAGCGTTCACAGACTGCGGCCAGCGTTCACAGGCTGCGGCCAGCGTTCAGGACAAGCGGCCCGCGTTCACCGGCCTGCGCCCAGCGTTCACAGGCTGCGGCCAGCGTTCAGGACAAGCGGCCAGCGTTCACAGGCTGCGGCCAGCTTTCAGGACAAGCGGCCAGCGTTCACAGCCTGCGGCCAGCGTTCAGGACAAGCGGCCAGCGTTCACAGGCTGCGGCCAGCGTTCAGGACAAGCGGCCAGCGTTCACAGGCTGCGGCCAGCGTTCAGGACAAGCGGCCAGCGTTCAGGGGAAGCGGCCAGCGTTCACAGGCTGCGGCCAGCGTTCAGGACAAGCGGCCAGCGTTCACAGGGCGGCGGCCAGCGTTCACAGCCTGCGGCCAGCGTTCACAGCCTGCGGCCAGCGTTCAGGACAAGCGGCCAGCGTTCAGGACAAGCGGTCAGCGTTCACAGCCTGCGGCCAGCGTTCACAGGCTGCGGCCAGCGTTCAGGACAAGCGGCCGGCGTTCACAGGCTGCGGCCAGCGTTCACAGGCTGCGGCCAGCGTTCAGGACAAGCGGCCAGCGTTCACAGGCTGCGGCCAGCGTTCAGGACAAGCGGCCAGCGTTCACAGCCTGCGGCCAGCGTTCATGACAAGCGGCCAGCGTTCAGGACAAGCGGCCAGCGTTCACAGACTGCGGCCAGCGTTCACAGGCTGCGGCCAGCGTTCAGGACAAGCGGCCAGCGTTCACAGGCTGCTGCCAGCGTTCAGGACAAGCGGCCAGCGTTCACAGCCTGCGGCCAGCGTTCACAGGCTGCGGCCAGCGTTCAGGACCTGCGGCCAGCGTTCATAGGCTGCGGCCAGCGTTCAGGACAAGCGGCCAGCGTTCACAGGCTGCGGCCAGCGTTCACAGGCTGCGGCCATCGTTCAGGACAAGCGGCCAGCGTTCACAGGCTGCGGCCAGCGTTCAGGACAAGCGGCCAGCGTTCAGGACAACCGGCCAGCGTTCACAGGCTGCGGCCAGCGTTCAGGACCTGCGGCCAGCGTTCACAGGCTGCGGCCAGCGTTCAGGACAAGCGTCCAGCGTTCACAGGCTGCGGCCAGCGTTCAGGACAAGCGGCCAGCGTTCACAGCCTGCGGCCAGCGTTCAGGACAAGCGGCCAGCGTTCACAGGCTGCGGCCA
>JAKOGI010004874.1:0-2500 GCA_029747015.1 Carnegiea gigantea | reverse complement strand
AGGCCTTTGACATCATGCCATGCCATGCCATGCATGGGCGATGGCTGCCGCTGACCCTGCTGCTGCCCCAGCTGCTTGCCAAGCACCTCCTCTATAAAGAGCTCTTATAACTCTACTGGCTCTGCCCCCAGTAGACATCAACTGTGACGAAAAATCATACTGGGGTTTTTTGAAGATTTAGAATGTTTCAGCAGCAACCAATGGTACCATTGGAAAGATCATGATGTGAAATTACTAAAAAATATTTTTTCGTAATTTTTCGGACACCCGAGCTATTTTTTATGATTTTTTAAAGTCGAAAACGAAAAAAAATCCTAAAAATCGGAGAAAAATCAGAAAAATGCGGGACAAAGCTTGGAAATCCTCTAAAAATCGTGGGGAAGGGGTGGACAAAATTTGGGGAAAAACGCACGACAAAAATACGGGGATTTTTTCTCGGGACGGCTTTCGGGCGTGCGCGGGGCTGCGGCCAGCGTTCAGGGCCCTGCGGCCAGCGTCCAGGGGCTGCGCCCAGCGGCCAGGGGCTGCGCCCAGCGTCCAGGAACAACGGCCAGCGTTCACAGGGCTGCGCCAGCGTTTCAGGAGCTGAGCGGCCACAAGCGTTCACAGAGGGGCCTGCGGCCAGCGTCCAGGACAAGCGAGCCAAGCGTTCAAAGGGACTCGGCCTCGGTTCACAGCCTGCGGCCAACAGCGGCCAGGAACAGCGGCCAGCGTTCACAGGGCTGTCGGCCAGCGTTCACAGCCTGCGGCCAGCGTATCCAGGACAAAGCAGGCCAGCGGTTCACAGGGCGGGCCAGCCGTTCACAGCCCGCTGGCCCGCGTCCAGCACAAGCGGCCAGCGTTTCACTAGGGCTGCGGCCAGCGTTCACAGCCTGGCGGGCCAGCGTACAGAGACAAGCGGCCAGCGGTCACAGGGCTGCGGCCAGCGATCACAGCCTGCGGCCAGCGTTCACAGGCTGCGGCCAGCGTTCAGGACCTGCGGCCAGCGTTCACAGGCTGCGGCCAGCGTTCAGGACAAGCGGCCAGCGTTCAAGGGGCTGCGGCCAGCGTTCACAGCCTGCGGCCAGCATTCCAGCACCCACCCGGCAGGCCCCCGGCACCCAGCCCACAGCATGCCGGAAGCTGCCACGGCATGCATGGATGCGCCGTGGGCGTCGGACAGCGTGCGTGAGACGCTCTCGGGGGGCATGCCCCGGGGCCGAACCCCGGGGGACCCGGGGGGGCACGGCCCGGGGCCCCCCGGGGCCGGTCCTCGGGACCCGGGGGCATGCCTCGGCCATGCACCGGGGCCGTTGTGGGGGCCTGCCTCGGGACTCAGGGGCATGCCTTGGGCATGCACCGGGGCCGTTTCGGGGCGATGTGCGGGACGCGGGGCCATGCACCGGGGCCGTTCTGAGGGCGTTCCCCGGGACTCGGGGCCATGCCTTGGCCGCGCCCCGGGGCCGTTCCGGGTCGACGTGCGGGACTCGGGGCCATGCCTTGGGCATGCACCGGATCGTGTTCTTTTTGGGACGGGTCCTCGGACTCGGGGGCACGCTGTGATCCCGGGGAGTGTGCGGGACTCGGGGGCATGCCGTTGGCCATGCACCGGTTCGGGCCGTCGGGGGCCTTCCTCGGGACCGGGGGCACGGCCTTGGGCATGGACCGGCGGACGATCCTCGGGACTGCCGGGGGCACGCACTTGGGCAATGCACCGGGGCCGTTGGCGGGCGTTCCTCGGGACCCGGGGTGTGCACGGCCCGGGCGATGTGCGGGACTCGGGGGCATGCCTTGGCCTTTCCACGGGGCGATGGGCGGGACTCGGGGGGCATGCCTTGGCCTTGCTTCGGGGGCGTTCTAGAGGCGATGCACGGGGGCATGCCCCGGGCCGATGTGCGGGACGCGGGGGCAGGCCTCGGCCGTGCACGGGGCCGCTCCCCGGGACTCGGGGGCATGCCTTGGCATCGACGTTCGGGACTTGGGGAACCAATATGGGGGCACGCGGCACGCCACGGGGCCTAGCTCTCGACCCTCCCTTCGCCCAGTCCGCCCAAGGTCCGCTCAAGTCCGTCAAGTCCGCCCCCGCGCCCCCGCGGCCCTGCGCCCCGCGCCCCGTCCAAGATTATAATGCGCGCGGGGGGGCACGGGGCCGGGGGCGGGGGTGTCACTCACCATCGTTCATCCTGCTCGGGTCGCGGACGGGGCGGGGCACTAGCTCAATCACCTTCCCCCTAAAGAGCACAACGAGCTTTCGTGGCCGTGCCCGGAGTGGACATCAACAGTGCCGATTTTTCATACTCCGCCCGGGCCATCCCCCTAGAGAGCTTCAGGAGGTTTGGTGGCCGTGCCCGGAGTGGACATCAACCGTGCCTATTTTTCATACTCAGCCCGGACCATCCCCCTAGAGAGCTTCAGGAGGTTTGGTGGCCGTGCCCGGAGTGGACATCAACCGTGACGATTTTTCATACTCAGCTGGGACAGGTCACGGCCTGCGGCCAGCGTTCACAGGCCAGCGGCCAGC
>JAKOGI010004873.1:0-19462 GCA_029747015.1 Carnegiea gigantea | reverse complement strand
TATATATATATATATATATGTTTACATATATATATAGACACACACACACACACACACACGCACACATATATGTATATGTAACACCCCTCTGCCCCCGAGAGGCGTCACATCGTCAGGGTCTCCCAAGGGAGACGCCTAAGGCTAGCGTAACTAGAAACTTCTTAGAAATTCAACCTAACTTTGAGATAGTTAGTGAATCCTGGAATGAAACCATAAGGGTTCCGCCTATATTTGCAACATTTGTAAAAGTTTGAATTTGAACTTAAGGGGTACCTCATGTTATTATGACAAAGTTCAAAAGGAAAGGGGAGTTTCCCCACGAGTCACGCACCCAGGGTTGTGGCTTATGCCATTGCACAACATATGTTCATGTCATTTACAAAGTTCGAGGCACGGCCCAGGGCCAACTACATGCTTACATGACACTTTCTTTCAACCAAAAGAAGGAGACGGGCAGCTTGACAAAATACAGCTTCTCAAAAGACTTTTCAGGCGACTATTGGCGAGTCTACGCTAGGTAGCAAACACGCTGGTTTAATCATCGCTTGGGGAAAAAGGGAAAAAGAATTGGAGTGAGCCACCACATGCTCAGTGAGTGTTCCTCAACTCCTTAAAACCCAAAACAGTTGTAAGCAATAATACCAATAATAGCCACGTATCACGCATTTAAGTAGTACTATTATTGTTTTAAATGGCTGAGAATCTCGTTAATTCCCAACTATTAGGCTATGTGGTGTAATACATAATTCACGCCTTATCTGTCTAATCACTTATGCTTAAACACATGGAGTAGAGACTATGCAAGGAACTTTATTTCACAGAATATGCACATTTAGAACTTATATGCTCGATGCATTATAAGGATATAGCCATACTTTATTTGAAATTTCATTCAAACTGTACTTGGAATCTCATTCATAAGATATGCACAGGAAACTTTCTTTCTTTTTCATGAAAATACTTTACTTAACCTCTTGAGGCTCATATTCTTTAAAAAGAAATCTCTTTTGTATTGGTCCTCTAATGACCCTTATGAGTTTTTCAAATCTTATTCGAGTTAGCCTCTTAATGGCCCTCAAAAGCTTTCTTTTCCCTGAAATACTTTAAATGGCGATATGTTAACTACTTTTCTTACTTATTAGGAAAGTACTCTTGGCATAGGATCATCATAATGTACTGGTTAGGTGAGATCTATTCTCAAATCCTAGTGAGACTATCCTCTCGGATAAGCTCTTACTCCCGAGATGGCAATATAAATAGACCTACACCCTCGTCAGAGTCTTCTAGGGTCTCTCACTACTGGGACTTACTCCCTAGGCTGGGGAATCCCCTGTTCTAACAAGTTCACTCCCATCTTACATATGTTCTTAAGCATGTCATCTTAGCCAATTTAAAGCGTATAGCCATAGCGGCTAATAAGTTTGCTGCCTCTCATAGTGAAATCATTTTTCATACAACTCACTCCTTTTTAAAGTTCTTTATACCTTAAAAATTGCATTTGTATAGTTAAAATTAGGCCATCATTCACTAATAGGTATGGCTATTTTATTTTCAACCACAAAAAACCTTTTTTTTTTTCAAAATTTCATCCTCACACACATGATAGAGCTTAATGACATAGAAGGGGAGGGGTTCGCACGTAACACATTCAAACACGTGATAATTCAACTTTACAAAATAAGTTACACATAGCCTCGTAATCCACACGATTGCGGTCAATCACAATCCAGGCTCCCTCCTCACATAACATTGACCACAAAGAGCCTCAAAAACTCTCATTAGTTCAACCTCAAGCCATCAAACTACCAACTCGGTTTCAATTTCGTAACCATAGCATGTCATCATAAAAGTCATACAGAAATATGTAATAGCGACATATAAACTTATCGAGCAAATAGCATCCATCCAACGGCACATTACGGCATGTATAAACATATATAGTTCATTAACTTAAATAAGGCACTCAACTGACCGAAATGAACAATGAAGTATGAAACTAACTTGCATTCATAACTCACAATTAGAGAATAAGCATGCCCATTTCATGTCATTTTCAAAAGCATAATCTAATCACATTAAGGCTTTCGAGTCTATTTTAATTTAACCAAGGTCATTAGGTCATTTCAAGGTCCTTTCAAGCATGAATTAACTAATTTAACATGTGTCGATTCAGAGCATTCTCAGATCGTTTCAAAGGCCATTTTTAAACTTGAATTACTAGATTAGCATGCATCGATTTAAGGCATTGTATACTGACATGATACCCAATTTGCTAAACATTACAACCACAAATTCTGTCCCAATAGTAGCCCCATTTCGGTTCTTTTTCAATTCGATTTTCAGCCTTAATTCTATCAAATTATAGGGCATACTTTTTGCCCAACTAAAGAGATTATTCTAACCTTATTCAAGCAGCATCTCAAGCATGAAATCTGTTCAATTATGGGCAATTTTTGGTCAGCTATACATGCATAATCTAAGCTTGAATTCAGTTGAATAAAACATGCATAATCAATCTTCACGTTTCCAATTAATCTAACTAGCCCTGAACTAACATGCATCACAACTCAAGGGCTAAAACATTTTCAAAATTACTAATACTTAGGATAAGAGAAACACTTACTTGAATTTAGCTTAAACCCAACTCAATTAGCACTAAATGCACGCCCAAGCTACTGTGACCAAACCCTATCCCGAATGCCTTGCTAAAACCGAAACCCTAGCTCCCGATTTGAAGGTTGTTGTGTGTGGTTTGGGTCAAATTCGACCCCTCAATTTATAGAGGAGGCCGACTTTGAGTCCCTCGACGTATTCCGGCACGTGAGCACTGTCCAGAGACAACCAGGAACGTGCTCGGTCTGTTTTGCTTCGCGGCAAAATGTGGGGAAAGGAGGATGGTGGAATTGCCGGTGATGCTGGGTCGCACACAGGGACCACTGTGGTCCCTCCCGTGCTCTTCGACAACGACGTGTGTGGTAGAGGAAGAAGAAGACAGGCAGTGCTCACCTCGTGTCACATTAGGAAGAAGAAAGAGGAGAGAGATGGGGTTCGGGTATGAGACCCCGAGGACCCCCTTTTTACTCCTTTTCGCATTTTTTTAAATTCAATTACTACAACAACTAAATTCCCGATCCCAAATGCGTTAACGATCAGTCTAAGCTTGGGTTGAAATGTCTTAAAACCGGCGTCCTAATCAAATTCGAAAAATGACTGAATAAATCGAATAACAATTTTGAAGGCATGAGTTAGCATTAACTCGAAAATTTTCTAAACAATTAACAACAACAACAATAACAATAATAATAATAATAATAATAATAATAATAATAATAATAATAATAGTGATGTTCTTTTTAGTAAAATTAATTGTTAAATACGCACACAGATGACATAATATTCTTGATTAAAAAATAATTAAAAATGCAGCTTGATAAACTTAGCAACTGAAACAGTTAGTTAACAATAGAAAAAAAGTGCAGCCCGTACACTCTCCCTTCTTAAAAGAATTTCGTCCTCAAAATTTGCTTACTTAGTAGAAATAACGCTGGGTACTTTTCACGCATTTCGCTTTCTAGTTCCCAAGTTGCTTCCGTCACTTTGTGGTGTTTTCATAGCACCTTGGCGTATGGAATGTTCCTGTTTCTAAACTTTTTCTCCGCTCGTTCCAAGATTCGAATGGGTTCTTCCACATATGTGAGGTTCTCCTTGACCTGCAAGGGTTCATATCGGATGACATGATCCGAGTCTAGAACATAGTTCTCGAGACTGAATACACAGAATACATCATGTATGCCTTGCAGTGAGGGCGGCAAAGCCAGTCGATACACAACCGGCCCCACTTTCTACAGAATCTCTAATGGTCCAACGAATCTTGGGCTTAGCTTCCCTTTTTGTGCAAACCTTATGCTCCCTTAGAGTAGAGATACCATCAAAAACACATGATCCCCAACTTCAATCTCCAGTGGCCTTCTTCTAACATTCACGTAGCTCTTTTGCCTACTCTAGGAAGCTTGTAGAACAAGTAGGAGTTCTGCAGCATCGACCATACAATGCCTCAAAAGGGGCCATACTAATACTGGCGTGGTAGCTGTTGTTGTATGCAAACTCGACCAGAGGCAGGTTATGATCCCAAGTCCCGGCATAATCGAGTGCACAGGCTCTCAACATGTCCTCCAGGATTTGAATGGTTCTTTCTAATTGTCCGTCTGTTTGAGGGTGGAAGGCTATATTTAAAAGTAGTTCTATGCTCGTTGCTCTTTGAAAACTGTGCCAGAATCTGGATATGAACTTGGTATCACGTTCTCACATAATACTGAGCGGCACGCCATATAACCTGACTATCTCTTTGATGTACAAATCAACCAGTTGCTCAGAGGTGAAAGTGGTTTTAATGGCTAGGAAGTGAGCAGTCTTGGCCAGTCTATCAATCATTACCCAAATAATATCATGCTTGGTGGTTTTTGGCATTCCAACAACAAAGTCCATGGTAATGTGCTCCCATTTTCACACCGGGATTGGTAGAGGTTATAGTAGCCCTCCCGGTTTTTGATGCTCAGTTTTTACCCTTTGACAGGTGAGACATCGAGCCACGAAGTCTGCAATGTCCCTTTTTATCCCATTCCTCCAATAATAGGTTTTTAAGTTATGGTACATCTTCGTACTTCCGGGGTGAGTAGCAAGTGTGGAGTTATGTGCTTCTTTTAACAACTCCTTTTTGAGAGCTGTTATGTTTGGAACATATACTCTGCTTCCATACCAAAGTACTTCATTTTGGATTGAAAATTCCTTATTCCTTCCTTCTTCCACACCCTTCCGGATCTTCAAAAGTTTAGGGTCATCTTTCTAATGCTGCTTGATTTGTTTAACCAATAGAGAAGAGATTTGAGGTGCTACTAAATAGCTTTGATTCTCTAGCAGTACTATCTCTATTTGCAGCACATCAAGCTCTCTCAGGAGTCTCTTTTCTTGTGAGAGTAGGTAGGCCACCAAACCGGTAGACTTCCTGCTCAAGGCAACATTGGCCATTATGTTTGCTTAACCAAAGTGATATTTGACCTCCATATCATAATCCTTCAAGAGTTCTAACCATCTCCTCTACCTTATATTCAACTCTTTCTGAGTACAAATATACTTCAGACTCTTATGATCAGTGTATACTTCACACCTCACTCCATAAAGGCAGTTTCTCCAGATTTTCAGGGCGAACACGATCGTAGCCAGTTCTAGGTCGTTCGCTGGGTAATTTTCTTCATATGGCTTCAATTGGCGAGAGGCATGGGCAATAACTCTACCCTTTATATTAGAACACATCCCAGTCCTTTCTTGGATGCATCACTGTAGATTACAAACCCCTCATTGCCTTCAGGTGTTGCTAGTATTGGTGCAATACCAGTCACCTTTTTAGCTTCTGGAAGCTAGCTTCGCACTCCCTTATCCATTCAAACTTACTGCTTTTCCCAAGTAGTTTAGTGATAGGCAAGGCTAGTTTAGAAAATCTCTCTAAGAATCTCCTACAATAACCAGCCATACCTAAGAAACTTCGCACTTCAGAGACATTTGTGGGCCTTGGCCAATTCACAATGGCCTCTACCTTAGCAGGATCTACCAAAATGCCTTTTTTAGTCACTATATGACCCAAAATTGTACTTTTTCTAGCCAAAACTTGCACTTTTTAAGATTGGCATATTGATAAGTGCTTAATATATACACTATTTTATGGTCATTTTGCTACATTTTTTAGGAGAATTATGTGCCTAATGTTATTATTTACACTCCTATTCTCGATTTATGCTTGTGTATAGTTGTTATGTGTTTTGTAGGATTTTAAGCCTTTTCACTCAGTATTTGACCATAAATAGATGCATTTTGGCATCTCCCATGGAATATCCATGAGTTGGTATGCCCGTGGAGGAAGAAAAGAGTTGAAATCTTGTTCTAGCCCAGACCACAGTTGGACCGTGGTACCTACCGTGGACCGTAGTGAGCCTGTAATTGCTGCCTCTTTGTCTTCCTTTGACTGTGTGGCTAAGATCAAGCGAGCTTCTCTATAAATAGCTTTGTCCTGTAGTAGTGAAAAGCAATCCTAGAGTAATATAAAAGAATTAGATTAGAGTTTTAGCCTAGTTTCTTTCTTTCTTAAATTTTGTTTCCAGTTTGATTTTTAGTTTTGGTGAGAAATCTTGAGTGTATGTCTTTGGTTTTTGAGGCGGTTTGAAGCCCTTGGTTGAAGGCCATCTCAGTCAAGCCTTTCTCTCAAATTTCGCCAGATTATTGGTTAGTTTTGTTTATTTTTAATCATGTCTGAATAGTTTTCTTTTTGTCGAGGGATTTAGTAGTTTATGTAAGTGTAGTTGGATCATGTTTTAATTTGAAGAATTGTGTTTATTTCATGATTGGTTTGATTTCACTCTGTCAAGTATTTGATATGTTGTGAGTGGATTTTTAGCCAAAGTTTACTTGCTCACTTGAAACAAACGAATGAAAAACTAAAAGGTGATATTTGGTTGTTGGACTGCTTGACTAAACCTAGCGTTGAGTCATCTCAAAGGAGAGATTTGTATGTTAGGAGAACTAGCGAGTAATCAAAAATATTAAACTTGAATTAAGGTAAATTAGTTTGAAAGAACAACGTTTGCTTAGTTTAGGCAAATTTGATTGATTTCGAAAGAATAGATCAAATTTCTGGATAGATTACAATTCCTCGAGATTAACAGAGTAGAGAAAAGCACATGTTATTCATTTTAATCCAATATTCTTTCATAACTACAAATTCCTAGACATATTTTCTCTTTGATTGATTCAGAATAGTGAATTAGAAGTTGCTAAATCAAACCCATTGAATTAAAATTTTAATTAGCACATTCTGACAGACAAGACTCGGTAAGTTATATTAATTCCTGAGGAACGATATTTTTATCTATACTACGGCTACCGGTGGGCTTGCGATGTTAGTTGATCAAGTTTTTGGCACCATTGCCGTGGACTAAATTGTTAACTATTGAGTTGTCTTACGAAAGTGACTACGTATTTTGTTCTTTCTTTTTTGTTACTTTCTTTTCTTGTTTAACTGTGCTGGCAGTGTTGGTGAAAGTGCTTGCAAGAATTTTTTCTAGTTTATTCAAAATCCAATCTTGTACGAACCCAATTCGAAGATTGAGAGAACTTTTTGCTGAAGGAGGAAAAAGAAAAGGATCGAAGAATAAAGGCACGAGCCAAGAAGGAATTCAAACATGGTGGGAGGAGGAGGTGACCAAAGAAGGACTCTTCGAGATTTCGTTACCCCTGGAGTCTAAGGGATCGACTCAAGCATCGCTTGCCCTGCTGTAGATACCAATAATTTCGAGCTCAAACCGGCACTCATTTCTATGGTGCAGCAATCCCAGTTTGGCAGAACACCTTTTGAAGACCCAAGTCTACACCTCTCGGTCTTTTAGAGGTGTGCGACACATTGAAGCTCAATGGAGTCTCCAGTGATGCGATTCATATGCGGTTATTCCCTTTGTCATTTAGGGATAAGGCAAGGACTTGGTTACACTCCTTGCCATCTGGATGCATTACCACCTGGGATGAGTTGACAAGAGCATTCCTCTCTAAGTTTTTCCCTCCAAGAAAAACAGCAAGCCTAAGGAATGAGATCACTAACTTCATGCAAAAAGATGATGAGACGCTCTATGAAGCTTGGGAGCGGTTTTAAAGATCTGTTGCGTTTGTGGCCCCATTATGTTCTTCAGCACTGGATGATTATGTAAGCCTTTTATAATGGTGTGACCCAGTCTGTAAGGTCCACTATTGATGTGGCGGCATGAGGAACTCTGATGACCAAGACTGAGGATGAAGCCTATAATCTAATCGAGGAGATGGCACTAAACAACTTTCAATAGTCTACTGAACAAGGCCAACCTAAGCGGGTTAGAGGTAAGCTTGAAATTGATGCGCTTACTTTACTTTCTGCTAAAGTAGATGCTATGACCCAAAGATTGGACCAAATGAATGTTAATGCTATGAATTCTAGTGCCCCTTCGCCTAGTGAAATTTGTAGTCCTGTTGAGCATGTGGCTTTGAACTGTCAAGTTGGGAGTCTTTTTTCCCAAGACCCTAATGAAGTTAATTATGTTCAGAATTTCAACCTGAGACTGATCAACGACCCTTGCTATAATACATATAATCTGGGTTGGAATAATCATCCAAATTTTTCTTATAGGTCTAACCCAAACCCATCAAACGTAACCCCTATGAATGCTAGACCACCCCTTGGTTTTCAAAGACCTCAATTCCCTTCTTAGATGCCCCAAAAGTCTAATTTAGAGGTAATAATAGAAAGCATGCTTATGGAACAATAAAAATAGGATGAGTATATTAAGTAATTAGCCTCAAAGGTTGATGTGCTTACAACTCACAATAGGATGGTAGAAGCTCAAATTGCCCAAAAAGCTGCTTTCTCATCAACGCCCCCAAATGGACTTTCTAGTAAGCCGAACCCAATCCTCATGAGCACTATAACTGTGTTACCATGAAGGAAGAAGAAGAGGACTTAACTAACTCTAAGGATACACCAATGGAAGAGGGTAGGGAAATAATCATGGTTGGAAATAAGGAGTGAAATAATAATGGCAACACTGCCACATTCAAAGAGAATGACACTGTTGAGATCCTCACCATTTTTCCTCCTAAGCTCCTTGACCCAGGTAGTTTTTCTATTCCATGCATTGTGGGAAAGATGGAAATTGAGAGAGGTCTATGCGATCTAGGTGCTATTGTCAGCATAATGCCCTATTCTTGGTTTCATAAGCTGCATCTAAGACCATTACTAGCTGCACCTTTTTCACTACAGTTGGCTGATGGCTTTTTGACGCAACCTATAGGCAAATTGGATAACGTGCCAGTTAATATAGGAGACATTTGGGTGTTGGAGGACTTCATTATAGTTGACATCCCTGAAACCGACGATGCTCAAATTATCCTAGGTCGGCCCATTCTGGCGACAACTGCTTACCACATTATTGTGAGAGAGGGCCGTGTATCTTTTGAGGTAGAAGGGTGCCTTGCTATGTTTAGTCATAGAAAGAAGGATGTGGTTTCTCCTCATTCTTCTATATTGGATACATTACCCCTTTCCTCTGATATTGAAATGGAGGATGTCATGAATTGTGAAGATCCTCCTAATTCTGACTAGATTTCTTATGAGGACCCTGACTAAGGGTATGTTAAGGTGGAGTTTTCTACTCTTATGCCACCTAACAAGCCCGAGGTTGAGGCCCCTATTCCTAATGAGTCTTCCATGAGTGATTATTGCAGGTTTGCGCAGACTGTTCTCTCTATGCCCCCTATGGAAGGCTTTGATGTCAATTATAATGTAGGGGTTGGACAAGTTGATGGTAGCCCGTCTGATGGGCCACAAGTGCGATTTGTTTTGTATGCAGGTTATGCATTGTAGCACTAAGTTATGAAGGCGAAGGACCTACAGCCTGAACTTTTAAGATGGTACCTTTGCTTGAAGAAATTTGATTTTATGTTCCGGGACAAAGCCAATGTCCATACACTATCTGATTCGGACTAAGCACAGAACAAGGGTCAAGCTCTTGATCTTAAAAGAGTGCTTCTTGGGAGGCAACCTAAGTTCTTTTTCCTTTCCCTTTTTCTTTCCTTGGCTTTTATTTTTATTATTTTTGTAATTTATGATGAAAAAAGAAAGGAGAGAGAACAAAAACAAAAAAATATGAATAAAATGTTGGCATAACGGCCAGTACCCCCAGAAACACGGCTGTGGGTTGCAATCCAGAAAAAGAAAAAAAATTATGTTAGCAGACACCACGGTTGGCCCGTGGTGAAGACCACGGTCTGTGGTGGACCACTATAGCCTGCGGTCTAGGTTTTTGATCGCGGTGCCCTTTCCTCTCCCTCACTTCTTTTTCAACCTCTTGACATACTCTCTCTCTCTCTACCTCCATTTTCTCTCTCTAAACTCTCCATACCTCACATCTCTAATCTTCCCTCATTTCTACTCCATTTTCAATCATTTTCACACCAAATCATTTCCTTTCAGTCAATCTTCCATTTTTCTCCACAAATTTCATCTCTTTTCTTCTTTTAGTTGTTCAAATTCATCTCACCTTTACTCATCCACCATACCTATCCTTTTCTCTCTCCTATTTTTCATATTTTACTTAATTTCTTCAATTTTCTAGGTTTTAGTTTTTATTTTTGTTTAGTTTTGGTTTTGGTTAGAATTTGCAACCATGGCACCAATGAAGAGGCAAAGGAGCACCAAGGAGATTAGTTCATCAAGTCAAGCACCACCTCAACCTCAAAGAACATCCCGAACCGCGCATGCTAGATGTAACATTCCTCACCCTCTTGGTTTAACGCATCCTGATCATGTTGCTAGGTACAATTGTTTGAATGAACGTATGGTTGTAGCAACTAGATATTATGATAAGGATTTGTTATCCCAATTGGGAATGTTGGATGATATTAGATGGTTGTTTACAAGAGGTGGTATGGGATACTTTTTAGAACTCAAAGAGCATGCATACAGGGACCTGACCCTAGAATTCCTTAGTACACTCCATGTCGAGATCACTAGAAGACTTCAATGTCAAACCGGATATATATTGTTTTATTTGCAGGGACAAAAGTATGAACTGAACTTAGATACCTTCAATAGTATTTTCGGTTTTTCACCTAGTATGGATTTATCGCACCGCCAAGTGCCCCTTCAAGTCAACCCGAACACATTTTGGGGCGAACTTTCGAGTAGTGTTAGGTACAGTACCAGTTCATCAAAGTGCATTCATATTAGGAACCCCTGCATTAGAGTAGCTCAATGTATCTTGGCTTGTTCTCTACTTGCTCAGGACAATATTCTGAATGTCCCAAGACTTTCTTAGTTGTACTTTTTATCCTATATGCTTGATGGAATCCAACTTGACCCAGATCTATTTTTAGCTAGACAATTATATAGTGTTATTGTTAGCACTAAAGGTAGGATAGTCATTGGTGGGATTGTAACTACTATTACTAAATTCTTGGGAGTTAAGCCTCACCTTAAAGATAGAGTTTCCGGGTCTGAGCAGCTTGATCAAGCTGCTTTTGAGACTATGAACTTTTGTAAAGTTGAGGCTGGATGTTTGTGTTGGATTTATCCCGGGGACCGGCTTTTGCCGTCCCAATGTCGATTGCACCATCCTTCTTCACTGGGTTAACCTTTATTGGGTACCTGGTGATGGCGAGGTTGTTCGACCCGCACCTCATCATCTAACCCCTCACTCTAGTCAAGCCGGACCTAGTTCTTCCTCTCAACCACCTCTTTTTGACTATTCTGACATTCCAGACACCCTTAGATCCATTTAAGAAGAGCAAGCTTCCCTTCGAGCATTTGTAGCTTCTAAGACTGCCGCTCTTCGGGACTTTGTCCACGAGCACCACGATGAGCTTCAGGTTGCTTGCTTCCCATACATAATATTTTTAAGACTATAGGGCATACCTAGAGACCTAGCGAGATTGGCATATCTCCTATGGTCAACCACCCCATCCTCACCCACCACCACCTTTCTGATAGCTCTATGCTACTCCCTTCCTTTTTTTTTTTGTTATGTGCCCACATTGAGGGTAGTGTGTGATCTAAGCATGGGCGAGTTCGTCATTATATTTGGTGTCTGATGCCTGTTTTCGGTTTGGTGTGTTTGTACTTTGTATTTGTTTTTAGAGGTAGTTTTTATAGTTTTTTGGTTTTAGTTTTGTTTAGTAGTGCATTTAGTTTTCTTTTCATTCTAGGTTACATTTTAGTTTCTTTCTTTTGTTAGTTTCATTGCATGTTAGTTTGCATTGTTTGTAGGAGCTTGAAAAAGAAAACACAAAAAAAAAAAATTAAAAAAAGAGAAAAAAAATCCTCCGATGATGATCTTTATAGATTTGGTGGACTTCTATGGTTTAGTTTGATCCTCTGATTCGCCTGAATTATGTATAAAATGTTTGCGATTAAGTTTTTGAAATGAATTCCATGTTTTAACCATGTGTTGAATGCGAGTTGATTTGCCCCTTGAGTCTTTACATGATTTTGGCATATGTTTACTAGTGAGCTAGTCTTGACCTTGGTAGATGTCTCATGAGATTTCGAGCTTTTAGAGATTATTCATCATTTTTAGTCTCATATTTTTTTTTCATGTGTGACTCTTCCTTGACGTTCTCTAGAACATGTTTTGATTCTCATTCAAGATCACATTTTACATATGCATTTAGACGATACAATTAAGGCATTTTCTCTTTCTTTGATTTGTGGAAACCCCACGACCAAACAGCCACCTTTATTATATATTGTATCCCTTGCTAGTCCTGTTGAGCCTATATCCGTTTTTCTTGATTTAAACCTGCTGTTGTAGCCCATAGCCAAATACTTGTCTTACCCTTAAGCCAAAACTAAAGAAGTCTTTCATTCTTTTGCATCAAGTATAATAGGCCGTTAGTAAGGTTGATTGTTATCTTTTACTAAATTTTGGCTGTTTGGTACAGGAATGTGAGATCTTGATAAATCCCTTGTTTTATTGTACAAAGTATGGAGAAGAGTTGAAATTTAAAGTTCGTTATAGATTTCCCCTTGACTATCCTTATTTTCAAAAAAAAAAAAAGAAAAAAAAGAAAGAAAGGATTGAAAAAACAAAACCAAAAAAAAAAAAGAAATGGCAACAAAAAAATGAAGAAAGAAAGAAAAAAAATCAAAAGAAAGTGTTAGCATTGTTAGGATTGTAAGTTATTCATAATTTTCGACTCTTTCTCTCTTTAATTTGGGATTTATTTTATTGATGAATTGTAATGGTTTAAGAAGGATGTAGTATGATCCATTGGAATTGTTTAGCTCTTAGTCTTTGGCTTCTAGCTCCTCATTTTCAAAACATTTGTTCCCCTCTTACCTTTACCCATAGCCCCGTTACAACCCTATGAAAGTCCTCATAATTGTCTAGTGTGCTTGCATTTTAGTGAAGGTGAATTTGAGAATCTTGCCAAGCCTATGGTAGATTTGAGTCCAAGGAACGAGAATTGAGAGAACCTTTATTATTATCAAACGCATAAGTGATGAGAGCCACATACCTATAGTGAGGTTCTACCGACCTTGTTAGCCTTCTTTGTTTCATATGAATGAATGATTGTATTTGATGATTTGGGGGATACTGCTTTAAGTTTGACATTTTGGTCTATTAAAAGGTTTTCATAAATTTCATTTCCTAATTTATTTATTAATGATTTTTGCATCTTTTTGGGCTACCTTTGGATCAGCTTTGCTATTTGAATGTCACCTATGTCTATCCTGAAGAGGTTATATATAGTTTTTTTAGCATATTGCTTAAGGACAAGCAACAGTTTATGCATGGGGGAGTTTGATAAGTGCTTAATGTATACATCATTTTAGGGTCGTTTTGCTACATCTTTTAGGAGAATTATGTGCTTAATGTTATTATTTACACTCCTATTCTTGATTTATTCTTAGGTATAGTTGTTTGATGTATTTTGCAGGATTTTAAGCCTTTTCACCCAGCATTTGATCATAAAAAGATGTATTTTCACCTCCCCCATGGACACCCATGAGTTACTATGCCCGTAGAGCAAGAAAAGAGCAGAAATCCGATTCCAGCCCAGACCACGGTCAAACCATGGTACCTGCCACGGACCGTGGTGAGCCTGTAACTGCTGCCTCTTCGTCTTCCTTCGATTGTGTGGTTGAGATCAAGTGAGCTTCTCTATAAATAGTTTCGTCCTATAGCAGTAAAAAGCAATCCTAGAGCAATACAAAAGCATTAGATTAGAGTTTTAGCTTAGTTTCTTTCTTTCTCAAATTTTGTTTCTAGTTTGATTTTTAGTTTTGGTGAGAAATCTTAAGTGTATGTGTTTGGTTTTTGAGGCGGTTTAAAGCCCTTGGTTGAAGGCTATCTCAGTCAAGCCTTTCTTTCAGATTTCGCCAGGTTGTTGGTTAGTTTTGTTTATTTCTTAATCATGTCTGAGTATTTTATTTTTGTTCAGGGATTTAGTAGTTTGTGGAATTGCAGTTGGATCATGTTTTAATTTGAAGAATTTTGCTTATTTCATTATTGGTTTGATTTCACTCTGTCAAGTGTTTGATATGTTGTGAGTGGATTTTTCGCCAAAGTTTGCTTGCTCACTTGAAACAAATGAATGAAAAACTGAAAGGTAACATTTAGTTGTTGGACTGCTTGATTAAACCTAGCGTTGAGTCATCTCGAAAGAGAGATTTGTATGTTAGGAGGACTAGCGAGTAATCAAAAATATTAAACTTGAATTCAGACAAATTAGTTTGAAAGAATGACTTTTGCTTAGTTTAGGCAAATTTGATTGATTTTGAAAGAATAGATCAATTTCTGGATAGATTGCAATTTCTCGAGATTAACCGATTAGAGAAAAGCATATGTTATTCGTTTCGATCCAATACTCTTTCATAACTATGAATTCCTAGATATAGTTTCTCTTTGATTAATTCAGAATAGTGAATTAGAAATTGCTAAATCGAACCCATAGAATTAAAATTTTACTTAGTACATTCTGGCAGACAAGACTTGGTAAGTTAATTAGTCCCTGAGGAACGATATCTTTATCTATACTACGGCTACCCATGCGCATGCGGTGTTAGTTGATCACATGTAGTTTGTGTTCTTCCAGTGTTTTCAATATTATTCGTTAGTGGTCCGCATGTTCTCCCTTGGTCTTGGAGTATACTAGGATATCATAAATAAATACCACTACGAACTTGTCGAGGAAGGGTATAAAGACCCTGTTCATCAAATCCATGAGGAAGGCAAGGGCGTTGGTTAGCCCAAACGGTAACACTAAGAACTTATAATGCCCGTATCGAGTTCAGAAGGCAGTTTTGGATACATCTTCTTTCTTAATTTTTAACTGATGGTACTCCGATCTCAAATCCATCTTTGAGAACACTGCAGAACTGGCTAATTGATCAAATAGGTCATCAATTCTATGCAGTGGGTACTTGTTCTTGACTGTCACCTTGTTTAGCTCCCGATAATCAATACACAACCTCAAACCCCCATCTTTCTTCTTCACAAAGAGTACTGGTGCTCCGCAGGCGAGACACTAGGCTGAATTAACCTCTTGTCTAATAACTCTTATAACTAGGTTTCTAACTCCGCTAGTTCAGCATGTGCCATTCGATAAGGTGCCTTGGATATTGGGACGGTTCCTGGCACAAGCTCAATAGTAAACTCGATCTCTCGATCGGAGGGTAACCTTGGTACCTCTTGGAATACATAGGAAAACTCTCTTGTTACCGGAATTTTATTCAAGTCTCGGTCTTTTTGTTCTGTTGCCTCAATTGTGCACAGATAACCCTGACATCCTTTCTTTAGCATCCTGAATGCTTGCATGACATATATATAGTTGGGGTGGTCACTTGGTGCCCACTTCCCTTAAAGGTCATCCTTTCTCTCTCAAGGGTTGGGAAGGTAACTAGCTTCTTTTCACAATCAATGGTTACTTTATACTTAGTTAACCAGTTCATCCCAAGAATAACATCCTAACCTTGTATACCTAGTTGTGCTAGATCTGCGGGGAGGATTATCCCTTCCCAATTAATACTACAGTCTTTAAAAATAGCATCAGTGTGATAGGTAGATCCTAGGGGAGTGGTTACATATGGTTGGACATCCATTTCGTCAGGCGTGCTAGCGAGCTTCTTTGCGAAAACAGGATTTACAAAAGAATGTGTGGCACCCAAATTAAATAAAACATGAGCGTAGAGGTGGTTTCAGTTTGTTGAATTGGCATATCATGTCCATGGCGGTTGGTTCCGTCACTGGTTCTCTTCGGGAAGGTATTGTTTACCCAACTGTTTATATAAAGTTGCTTAATTTTATGCATAAAGATAGGTTTGGTAAAGCCATTCAAAGACACAGTATGATATTAAATAAAATTTATAGTTTAAAACATTGGTGCAATCTTACCAAGGGTCGAACAAGTATACTGTTGTAATTTCCGCAAGCGTACGGTTGTCGTTGTAACGTTAACAGGTGTCGATCCTCAGGGATGATTGTAAAATTAAGTTACTACTTAACTAAATGAAACTTGCTAGATAGCCTTGTAATTTGTAAACTTATAACGTAAATTAACATGTGACATGCATATGATATTAGAATCAACACCAACGAGTAAGAAAAGCACTCAAGTGATAAAATGTAGAGCATCCAACACTTTCCTGAATTCCAATCACAATTGAAGAGTGCATTACGCAGCCTTTGAGAACAGGGTACTAAATTGAAGAGAATAGAGCAAACCACGAAGCCTAGAAATCTTGCTTAATTTGAACAATAGCATGAGAATATTTCAACTTTGAGAACCCCTACTCTACGCTGATGATCTTTTTGTTGTAAAAACACAAATTTAAACCAACCAACTCACAATTTCATCTCAAAATTTGATTATTCTTTTGATTCAAACAAAACTGAGTCAATTACATAAACGTTCGATGGCTATAAATGAATCCGGAATTGTAAAAACATTGCAAAAGGAACTAAGCTAACTCTCCCCATCTCTATGCTCTGCTTTTCGGCCTCCATAAAACGTAGCTTCGAGCCCCTTTCAGCCCCCCTCTCTTTGTCCGGTAACCATTGCATTTAAGATGATAATGATTATGGATAATTATAGAGGAGAGAGAAGAAGTAACAGATGAGGAGAAGGAGGTGAGGAGCCATGGCTGGACTACCCTGTTCGTCGGGTTTCTAGCAAGGAGTCGAAGCAGCAGATGGGGAAGAAGAAGAGAATGGGAAAGGGGCTGCTGGATCACGTGCAAGGCCCGTGAGGGTTTAAGTGAATTGGCAGGGCTGATGTAAGGAAGGGAGAAGGGAATGAGAAGATGGGCCGGCCCAAGGGGAATAACAGGGAAAAGAAAAGAAGGAGAGAAAAGGGGGCGAGCTAGGTTGTGTGTCTGGGTCCGAGAAAGGAGCTAGTCTGGTCATTAGCCCGAGACAAGGAGAGAATGCAAAGGAGAGAAAAGAAAAGAAGGAGGGGCGTTTGGGCCGCATACATGTTTGGGCTCGATTCTTGTCTTCCTTTTTCCTTGCTTCTTTTCTTGATCCAACTCTTGACTATTTTCCAAATTGCTCAAAATTCCTACAAAATAAGAAAAATAACATTAATATTCTAATTTAGTAATTTATTTCGAGCAAATATTAGATAATACAAGGGTATAAAATATCATAATTTTAGGTTGAACATACACCTTACCCTTACTAAAGGCACATGTCACGGAACATTAGGGTAAACACCCCTACACATTCATTCATTCAAACGAAACACTAGGCTTGAAAGTTACTTAGGAACTCCCGGTACATTGACACCTTGGAAAAAATACGGAAAACAACTAGTTACGGCTTATTTAAATACAGTACACACATTAGTGAAATGCGGTTCATGCCCTACTCTACTCATCATCTAAGGAATCATCCTCAGGAAGGTAGTCAATCATTGGCTCGTTCGAGTTTTTAGATTCGTCAGGGGCTAGTAGTTCCCCCAGTCTAATAGTCAGGGAGTATTCCACGTCAGGTTCCTCATCCACCAGCTCCCTCATCTTGAGCATTGCAGCCTGCTAGCCACAGAGACAGTGCACTCCAAAGGAGTCTATCCAACGTATCCACATCGTGCCTACTTGCTTGTATCGCTCTGCCTCAGGGTTTTCTGTAAACAAAAGTCTCATCTGGTGGTATTTAACTTGGTTTCTCTCAACCATTGTGATTGGGAGATGTTGTTCCTCAGCGGGAGCAATTAGGCCATGTTGACTAGCTGACTGGCACCAATGCTCCTTTCCCAGGGGGTAGTGAATGGGGTATAGGACCCTATATGCACCGTAAACTGGCAGAGGGTGATGGCAACCTCCCTCCACCTTCCTGTGACGGGTATTTCTTAGATGAACTTGATAACTTAGTGGTTTTAGATGACGGGTATAAGGCTAGCAAACACATGTATGCATAAGCATCCTAGGCCATACAGCTAGTATGTGCACACAAATATGCAATACAAGTATACAAAAAGTTTATGTAAGCACTTTAAAGCACGCATTTCACTTATCGAGACTCCTAATGTCACATCTAGATGTATATACAACCTATGGCTTTGATACCATCTAATGCAACACCCCTCTACCCCCGAGAGGCGTTACACCGCTAGGGTCTCCCAAAGGAGACCCCTAAGGCTAACGTAACTAGGAACTTATTAGAAATTTAACGTAACTTTAAGCTAGCTAGGGAATCCTGGAATGAAACCGTAAGGGTTCCGCCTATATTTGCAACATTTGTAAAAGTTCGAATTTGAACTTCAGGGGTACTTGATGTTATTATAACAAAGTTTAAAGGGAATTAGGAGTTTCCCCATGAGTCACACACTCGGGATTGTGGCTTATGCCATTACACAATATATGTTCAAATCATTTATAAAGTGTGAGGCACGGCCCAGAGCCAACTACATGCTTACATGACACTTTCTTTCAGCCAAAATAAGAAGACAGGCAGCTTGACGAAATGCAGCTTCTCAAAAGACTTTTTAGGCAACTACTGGCGAGTCTATGCCAGGTAGCAAACATGCTTGTTTAGTCATCACCTGGGGAAAAAGGGGAAAAGAATTGGAGTGAGCCACCACATGCTCAGTGAGTGTTCCTTAACTCCTTAAAACCTAAAATAGTAGTAGGTAATAATATCAATAATAGCCACGTATCACGCATTTAAGTAGTACTATTATCGTATTAAACGGCTGAGAATCTCGTTAATTCCCAACTATCAGGCTATGTGGTATAATACGTAATTTATGCTTTATCTGTCTAATCACTTATGAGAATGCTTAAACGCATGAAGTAGAGATTATGCAAGGAACTTTATTTCACAGAATATGCAGGTTTAGAACTTATATGCTCGATGTATTACAAGGATATATCCATACTTTATTTGAAATTTCATTGAAACTGTACTTGGAATGTCATTCATAAGATATGCACAGGATATTCACAAGATCTTCTTCATGAAACCACTTTACTTAGCCTCTTCAGGCTCATATTCTTTAAAAAGAAATCTCTTTCGTATTGGTCCTTTAATAACTTTTCAAATCTTATTTGAACTGGCTTCTTACTGGCCTTTAAAATTTTACTTTTTCTTGAAGTACTTAAAATGGCGATATGCTAATTACTTTTCTTACTTATTAGGAAAATAATCTTAGCATAAGATCATCATAATGTATTGATTGGGTGAGATCTATTCTCAATCCCTAGTGAGACTATTGTCATACATAAGCTCTTACTCCCGAGATGACAACATAAATAGACCTACACCCTCGTCAGGGTCTTCTCGGGTCTCCCACTACTGGGATTTACTGCCTAGGTTAGGGATTCTCCTGTTCTAACAGTTCATTCTGTTAGAATGTATAAGGTTTTGATGATAACAAATCCAAGTGTTGTAGTAGT
>JAKOGI010004872.1:0-19476 GCA_029747015.1 Carnegiea gigantea | reverse complement strand
CCTTCTTTTTTCGCTCAAACTTGTACTTATTCCACCACTGAAGTGCACAACCTCTCAATCTTGAAATAACCACTTTGAACTTCTCTTGGTCATTAAAGATACAACAAGCAAAAACTTGTTCCACCTTAGATAACCAACCTGTGAACTCTTCCATTTCGCCATGAAATTTCGGAATTGCAAAGCAAGCATATCCAATATCAATAAAAGCTAGTTCTTTCTCCAAGTTCATTGAAGATGGCATGAAGGATGAGGTCTAGGGTTCGTTCGTGGATTGATTTGAAATGTAAGTAGGATGTTGTGTTTGGTATTTAATTGGGAGCGTGGGGTTCAGGAAGGATCTGAACTTGCTCTGATACCAAAAATGATGTAAGTCTCAAGGGTAGGAACAACCCAAGCCAACTTACAACAAGAACACAACCAAAACATGTGGAAAACTCACGAACCAAGGGAGGCACGGTCGTGCTCAAGGGCACGGGGTGACCGTGCTAACTTGCTGCCTAAGCATGCCTAGTTTGTGATTTTCACGGTGTTGAAGTGGTTTTTGTGTTTGGGCTCAAAACTGAATCAAAGCAAGAATTCTTGGCCTTGATTAAGCTTGATATGAAAAGAAAAAAAGAAGAGAGGAATGAAGTTCACTGATTAGAACATGAAAAAGGAGAGCTTTGGTTTAAGGAACCCAAAGCTAACTTCATGAACTTTAAGTGAATTCAATGGAATTTGGATAGTTCTAAGCCTTGTGATTAGATAAGATACACCACTAATCACTTAACTTAGGGCCCTTAATCTTTGATTAGGATAAGATACACCACCTAATCAATAATTAAGACTCACTTGAACACCACCTTAATCGGCCTAATTAAGGATAAGCAAGTTAAGTGTTTGAGAGGAACACAAGACACAAAGT
Organism: Carnegiea gigantea; assembly: GCA_029747015.1. Taxonomy (NCBI): domain Eukaryota; kingdom Viridiplantae; phylum Streptophyta; class Magnoliopsida; order Caryophyllales; family Cactaceae; genus Carnegiea; species Carnegiea gigantea. Next base: position 18,572 of record JAKOGI010004872.1, on the reverse strand, counting down.
CTTTTCTTAATTTCAATACTCAAGCTTCTTGTTTTACAAAAGAGCAGCCAAGGCACTTATATAGCCTTGTGATTACATGAAAAGAGCTTTCCTTCTAGGCAAGAAAAGTCATTAAACTAATCCTATGCTTAGTAATACACGGTTCAAGCTAAAACATACATAAGCTAAAAGTTTAAGCTACAAAATACAAGATTTCCTTCTTAAACTCTTTCCTAAGCATTAAGAAACCTTGTTGACTCAATTTCCCTTCAAGGAAGGTAAGGGATGCACGTTTGCCACCTCAAAAGGCTGATGGATGCATGGCTGCCAAGTTGTTTGAGTGTGGTCGGTCCATAGCTTGCCATGTGTTGTCTTCTTCATGCTTCCACGTGTCATTCACCTATGTGGCTGAGTGGAAGCTTACCAAGCAGCTCTAGGTGACCAAGTAGGCAAGCACACACCTCAAGCAAACCCATCTAGGAGGGAAATCCTCCTTGCTAAGCAACCGGGTATCTCGGTGCCTGTTTCTGCCGTGCCTTGTGCTGCATGGTTGACACCTCAAATGCTGAGTAATCTTGGATTTCCTTACATGGAAGGAAACCTCAAGATATCTAGTTTACCCTCGTTTTTGAATCATAGCATTTGGACGTCATTTACCCCTTGAATGAGCCTAATTTCCCAAACCGTGCAGATTGGACTCCAAAACAGCACAGGTTTACTAATTAGCTTAATTCACCAACCAATTGAACTCCAAATCTGGTAATTCCAATTGGACATGAAATCTAAGATCTTGGGGACCCAAAATATGTAAAAATACAAGATTTAATCTAAACTACATCATAAGAAATAAAAAGAACAAAACCGGGTTCATCCTGGCCCTGCTGGGCAGTTTTGACACCTTGGGTTTAATTGCTGATTTGAACGACCAAATGAAGTCCAAATTGGATGAAACTTGATTTGTTGGATGGTTAACATCTTGATCTTCAAATCCATCAAAAAATATTAGACGTAAACCCTTCGTATGTTTGAGAAACTAAGCACACAAAAACGGGTTAGCTACTGGATTTAACCCTTGCCCTGCAGTTTCAATGTTTAATCAAAACTTGGATGATTTATTCATCCTTAAACCAGCATAATAAGATTACCTAATTGATTTGATTCGTTTTTAACAAAAGGGATGGCGCGATTTCCATTATACTCCCCTTGTTAAAAATGATTTGCCCTCAAATCATAGTAGGTAATGAACTCCTCTTTTTGCTCAATTCTGGTTAAAATAAAATCAACCATGAAAACAAGTCTCTTTTGAACTTAGAGACTTTTTTCTTTACCTTCCCCTTGCTGATCTGAATGGTGGATGTAGGGGACCTCTTGGACTTGCTTCGAACCAATTCTTTAAATGCTCTTAACTCAAAATTAGGAGCTTTTAGTAATGGTTCTGAAATGGATTGACAGAAATTTGGGTTGAGTGTTTTAGGTGTGGGTGGAGTGGGAAAAAAATGATGGTGGTTTATGAAAAGTGGTGGGAAGGATGAGATGCTCATGGCTTCTAGGTGGATGGTGGATGTTTAAAGTGAGCATAGCACCTTTATTTGCCTCAATCTCTATCTCCTCAAGATCATCTTCTTCATCCTCTTCTTTTTCCTCCCCTAATTCAACCTCCTTCGGTTCTTCCACTAAGGGCATCTTCTTTTCCTCTTGATTTTCCTCCTTTCTCACGGCTTTCCTTTCTTCCGAGGTAATGACTTTGTTGTTTGGGCAATCCGTGGCTAAGTGTCCAAGCCCTTGGCACTTGAGACACCTTCTAAGTTGTGAGGGAAAGATCATTTGTGGGGTTGGTTTTTTTTTGTGGGTTGGAAGGGAATGAACTCGTGGGCTTAATGGAGATACTTTCTTTCATAGGCGTGTAAGTGGATGGGCAAAAGGAAGCCTTCATCTTACTACTCAATTTCTTCCAAGTTCTCACCTTCTCTTTTCCCTTCTTTTTTCGCTCAAACTTGTACTTATTCCCCCACTGAAGTGCACAACCTCTCAATCTTGAAATAACCACTTTGAACTTCTCTTGGTCATTAAGGATACAACAAGCAAAAACTCGTTCCACCTTAGATAACCAATCTGTGAACTCTTCCATTTCGCCATGAAATTTTGGAATTGCAAAGCAAGCATATCCAATATCAATAAAAGCTAGTTCTTTCTCCAAGTTCATTGAAGATGGCAAAAAGGATGAGGTCTAGGGTTCGTTGTGGATTGATTTGAAATGTAAGTAGGCTGTTTGTGTTTGGATTTAATTTGGGAGCGTGGGGTTCAGGCAAGGATCTGAACTTGCTCTGATACCAAAAATGATGTAAGTCTCAAGGGTAGGAAGAACTCAAGCCAACTGACAACAGGAACACAGCCAAAACAAGTGGAAAACTCACAAACCAAGGGAGGCACGGTCGTGCTCAAGGGCACGGTGTGGCCGTGCCAATCTTCTGCCTTTCACGCCTAAGTTTGTGATTTCAGTGGTTTTTGTGTTTGGGCTCAAAACTGAATCAAAGCAAGAATTCTTGGCCTTGATTAAGCTTGAAATGAATATGAAAAGAAAAAAAAAGAAGAGAGGAATGAAGTTCACTGATTAGAACATGAAAAAGGAGAGCTTTGGTTTAAGGACCCCAAAGCTAACTTCATGAACTTTAAGTGAATTCAATGGAATTTGGATAGTTCTAAGCCTTGTGATTAGATAAGATACACCACTAATCACTTAGCTTAGGGCCCTTACCCTTTGATTAGGATACAGATACACCACCTAATCAATGATTAAGACTCACTTGGACACCACCTTAATCGGCCTAATTAAGGATAAGCAAGTTAAGTGTTTCAGAGGAGCACAAGACACAAAGTCTTTTCTTAATTTCAATACTGAAGCTTCTTGTTTTACAAAAGAGCAGCCAAGGCACTTATATAGCCTTGTGATTACATGAAAAGGGCTTTCCTTCTAGGCAAGGAAAGTCATTAAACTAATCCTATGCTTAGTAATACACGGTTCAAGCTAAAACATACATAAGCTAAAAGTTTAAGCTACAAAATACAAGATTTCCTTCTTAAACTCTTTCCTAAGTATTAAGAAACCTTGTTGACTCAATTTCCCTTCAAGGAAGGTAAGAGAGCATGGCTGCCACCTCAAAGGACTGAAAATTGCATGTGTGCCATGTCATGCTTGAGTGGTCGAATGAGAGCTTGCAAAATGGTGGCGTTTCACTAGCTCCACGTGTCTCTCTCTCTCAAGTAGCTGAGTGGTGCTTAATCAAGCAGCTCAAAATGACCTGCTTGGCAGCCTTCCACCTTAAGCAAACCCCTTGAAGGAGGAAAATCACCAGGCTAAGCAACCGGGTGTCAAGCAGCCGGTTTCTGCCTCCACTTGCAACGCATGTTTGACACCTCAAATGATGACTTATTGCTACGTTTATTACATGGTTGGAAACCTCAAGATGTCTAGATTACCCTACTTTTTGAATCATAGCAATTGGACGTCATTTTCCCCTTGAATCAGCCTGATTTCCCAAACCGTGCAGATTGGACTCCAAAACAGCACAGGTTTACTAATTAGCTTAATTCACTAACCAATTGAACTCCAAATCTGGTAATTTCAATTGGACATGAAATCTAAGATCTTGGGGACCCAAAATATGTAAAAATACAAGATTTAAGCTAAACTACATCATAAGAAATAAAAAGAACAAAACCGGGGTCATCCTGGCCCTGCTGGGCAGTTTTGACACCTTGGGTTTAATTGCTGATTTGAACGACCAAATGAAGTTCAAATTGGATGAAACTTGATTTGTTGGAAAGCTAACATCTTGATCTTCAAATCCATCAAAAAATATTAGGCGTAAACCCTTAGTATGTTTGAGAAATTAAGCACACAAAAACGGGTTAGCTGCTGGATTTACCCCTTGCCCTGCAGTTTCAATGTTTAATCAAAACTTGGATGATTTATTCATCCTTAAACCAGCATAATAAGATTACCTAATTGATTTGATTCGTTTTTAACAAAAGGGATGGCGCGATTTCCATCATACTCCCCTTGTTAAAAATGATTTGCCCTCAAATCATAGTAGGTAATGAACTCCTCTTTTTGCTCAATTCTGGTTGAAATAAAATCAACCATGAAACAAGTCTCTTTTGAACTTAGAGACTTTTTCTTTACCTTCCCCTTGCTGATCTGAATGGTGGATGTAGGGGACTTTGGACTTGCTTCGAACCACTTCTTCAAATGCTCTTAACTCAAAATTAGGAGCTTTTAGTATGGTTCTGAAATGGATTGACAGAAATTTGGGTTGAGTGTTTTAGGTGTGGGTGGAGTGGGAAAAAATGATGGTGGTTTATGAAAAGTGGTGGGAAGGATGAGATGCTCATGGCTTCTAGGTGGATGGTGGATGTTTAAAGTGAGCATAGCACCTTTATTTGCCTCAATCTCTATCTCCTCAAGATCATCTTCTTCATCCTCTTCTTTTTCCTCCTCTAATTCAACCTCCTTCGGTTCTTCCACTAAGGGCATCTTCTTTTCCTCTTGATTTTCCTCCTTTCTCACGGCTTTCCTTTCTTCCGAGGTAATACTTGTTGTTTGGGCAATCCGTGGCAAGACCTTGCACTTGAGACACCTTCGCGGACCACTCAAGGGGTTGATCTTGGGCAATGTCTCGTTTTCCCAAGGAATTCTCCAATGGGAAAAAAAAGGAACCTTCAACTTATTGCCAAAATTCAAGTATCAACTTTCTTTCCTTCTTTTTTTCGCTCAAAGGTAATTTATTTCACTTGAAAGCTTACATCTCTCAATCTTGAAATAACTACACAACCCACCTATTTAAGGCTAAACAAGCAACCAAAAGACTTAAAACTCCTAGTAATTAAAACTAGAAAATTGAAAAGACTTAGAAAAAATAAAAAGACTCATCGTAAAAGGAGTGGGGGAGGTTATAAGGAATATTCTAGGATTTCTCAGCTGAATATCTCCATCTAGAAGCCTCCAAAATGTGCACAATATCAGCCACACAAATACATGTAACCGAAGACTCTTCATTTTTCCAGAATTAATCCTTGCAGCTGCCTCAACTTCAACAGAGCATAACTTCCAGAATACTCGGCCAAATCACGCATTCTTGGGCTTATAGAAAGCCCTGGAAGTCTAGTTTTAGAATGGGCTCATTTGCTCAATTTGGATATGCGGTTTAAAAGTTATGGCCCAAACAATGCACCTATCTCAGACTGGACTGGATCAGCATAACGTATCTTTGAGTGATATTTTGCCCAATCAAATGATGTCCAAATTAAACAAAATTGGGCTTATTTGAAAGATGAAATCTTAAGCTTCAAAAGCACATGGGCCCTCAAGTTGTGGGTCCACTTGAGCTTGTCCAAAAGTGGTCACAAAAATCGGGTTCCGCAGGGATGAATTCGGCACCAAATTTCTAGCAAAGCTTAACCTCTTTTTGACCTCTCCATAGTGTCGCGAGTCTTTGAACTCACTTAAGAAGACCAAATAGGCACATTTCCATGCATGATCTTCTTTGACCCTTTTCTTCTTTGAAATTGGAGTTGAATAAAAATGATGCATATGGAAATATGCATCATACTCCCCGGGTTGTTTTGAGTTTGTCCTCAAACTCAAAGGGTTGGCAAGCCTCTCAAGAAAGGGGTCGCGCTTACAATATGGGAGCTTTTGGGGAAGGAGGTCACAGGGCATCACCTCTAGAGAGATATAGAAGAGGGTGAGGGGAGGATGATAAAACGGGTCATACCTGGTGAGGAGAAGAGGCGGAAGTGGGAAATCTTCTTTGGGGCAAGGGTTTGGGAAGGATGAATGAGGGTTAAGGCTTGTCGGTCCTTTTGTGGCTTGGGGCTTTGGCACGATGGAATAGGGGTCAAGGTGATTTTCTTCTCATCCTTAATAAAGGAGTAGGTGTTGAGGCGCCCATGATGAATTACATGGCGATCAAACATCCATGGTCTACCCAACAATATATGGCTTGCATCCATAGGAAGAATGTCACACAATATCTCATCCTTATAGTGGTCTCTAATAGAAAGAGAAATGAGGCATTGATGAGAAATGTATATACCTTTGCCTTGATTTAGCCATTGGATGCTATAAGGCTTAGGATGGGGTGTAGTCGCAAGTTTGACTTGTCCACCATGGTTTTGGATGCAACATTTGTACAAATACCTCCATCGATGATGAGGGTACAAACTTTCCCTTGAATAGTGCACCTTGTGTGGAAAATCGCCTCTCTTTGCTCCAAGCCTTCTTGAGTAGCAAATCCGCTCAATGCTCGCCTAATGACAAGCAACTCACCTTCATCGGGGCCATGATAACCTCTTCTTCTTTTCCTCCAAACTTTCCTCTTCTTCATGGTCATGCTCCTCAAAAGAAGCTTGGTATCAGCCAGGGAAACAATCTTCTTGTTAGGACACTCAGATGCAAAATGTCCATACCTTGACAACGGAAACAACGAACCTGGTCTTTTGGCCGTGAGGGCACTTTTGTGGGAGGTGGAGGGGTGATGGGAGGGACACTTTTGGCGGGTGAGGGGGTTTGAATTTGTGGGGGAAAGAAGGTGATTCTTGAGAAAAAGGACGGGAAGGAGTCTTGGAAAAGATGCTCTTTTCCTTAGATTTCTTTTGTTACTCTACCTTATAGGCTAGAGAACTCAAGTCATCTAGGGATGAGTAAGGTTGCAACTCAATTACATGACAATGGACTCATCAAGACCGGTTAAGTATCTTACCAAGGTTTGAGAGTCATCTTCTTTCAAGTCGCATTTGAGAAGGAGTTGTTTAAACTCCCGAGTGTATTCTTCCACACTCTTGAATCCTTGCTTGAGTCGATGGAGTTTGAGATAATTGTCTTGCACATAGTGAGAGGGAAGAACTTGGCCTTGAGTTTTTCTTTCATTTTGGCCCAAGTTCTGATTTTCCCTTTCCCGTTTCTTGCTCTTTTCGCTCCAAGGTTAGCCCACCAGAGAAGCATATTTTCTGAGTTTAGGGCTACAAGCTTTACCTTCTTATCTTCCGGGATGTCCTCATATTCAAAGATCCTCTCAATGGTGTGCAACCAATCGAGAAATAAGTCCGGATCAAGTTGGCCTTCAAATTCGGGGATGTCATTCGGACACCACCAATATTTCCTCCTTACCTTCGTCTCCTTGGGGGTTCCTCATCACTTGAATTGGCATGGGAGTGATGGACTTCCTCTTCAGATTCAACCACCGGTTCATGAGGATGAGAGGGAGTGGGGCTATGAACCCACTCCTCAAGATCATCTTCTTCATCCTCTTCTTTTTCCTCCTCTAATTCAACCTCCTTCGGTTCTTCCACTAAGGGCATCTTCTTTTCCTCCTGATTTTCCTCCTTTCTCATGGCTTTCCTTTCTTCCGAGGTAATGACTTTGTTGTTTGGGCAATCCGTGGTTAAGTGTCCAAGCCCTTGGCACTTGAGACACCTTCTAAGTTGTGAGGGAAAGATCATTTGTGGGGTTGGTTTTTTTTTGTGGGTTGGAAGGGAATGAACTCGTGTGCTTAATGGAGATACTTTCTTTCATAGGCGTGTAAGTGGATGGGCAAAAGGAAGCCTTCATCTTACTACTCAATTTCTTCCAAGTTCTCACCTTCTCTTTTCCCTTCTTTTTTCGCTCAAACTTGTACTAATTCCACCGCTGAAGTGCACAACCTCTCAATCTTGAAATAACCACTTTGAACTTCTCTTGGTCATTAAGGATACAACAAGCAAAAACTCGTTCCACCTTAGATAACCAACCTGTGAACTCTTCCATTTCGCCATCAAATTTTGGAATTGCAAAGCAAGCATATCCAATATCAATAAAAGCAAATCCTCTCGTCTTCACCAAGGAATCACTCCAATTGGAAAAGAACAGAGAACCTAGAACACCACTTGAACTTGCCAAAATTCAAGATATAGAACTAGGGATTTGGAATACTTTTGAGAATCACACTCAAAGGTAATTGTATTTCACTTTGGGAAAGCTTACAACTCTGAATGATGAAATGCAACTACACAACCCACCTATTTATAGGCTAAACAAAGACAACCAAAAGACTTAAAACTCCTAGTAATTAAAACTAGAAAATTGAAAAGACTTAGGAAAAATAAAAAGACTCATCATAAAAGGGGTGGGGGAGGTTATAAGGAATATTCTAGGATTTCTCAGCTGAATATCTCCATCTAGAAGGCTCCAAAACGTGCACAATATCAGCCACACAAATACATGTAACCGAAGACTCTTCATTTTTCCAGAATTAATCCTTGCAGCTGCCTCAACGTCAACAGAGCATAACTTCCAGAATACTCGGCCAAATCACGCGTTCTTGGGCTTGATAGAAAGCCCTGGAAGTCTATTTTCCAGAATGGGCTCATTTGCTCAATTTGGATAAGCGGTTTGAAAGTTATGGCACAAACAATGCACCTATCTCAGACTGGACTGGATCAGCACAACGTATCTTTGAGTGATATTTTGCCCAATCAAATGATGTCCAAATTAAATAAAATTGGGCTGATTTTAAAGCTGACATCTTAAGCTTCAAAAGCACATGGGCCCTCAAGTTGTGGGTCCACTTGAGCTTGTCCAAAAATGGTCACAAAAATCGGGTTCCGCAGCGATGAATTCGGCACCAAATTTCTAGCAAAGTTTAACCTCTTTTTGACCTCTCCATAGTGTCGCGAGTTTTTGAACTCACTTAAGAAGACCAAATAGGCACATTTCCATGCATGATCTTCTTTGACCCTTTTCTTCTTTGAAATTGGAGTTGAATAAAAATGATGCATTTGGAAATATGCATCATTCATCCTCTTCTTTTTCCTCCTCTAATTCAACCTCCTTCGGTTCTTCCACTAAGGGCATCTTCTTTTCCTCTTGATTTTCCTCCTTTCTCACGGCTTTCCTTTTTTCCGAGGTAATGACTTTGTTGTTTGGGCAATCCGTGGCTAAGTGTCCAAGCCCTTGGCACTTGAGACACCTTCTAAGTTGTGAGGGAAAGATCATTTGTGGGGTTGGTTTTTTTTGTGGGGTGGAAGGGAATGAACTCGTGGGCTTAATGGAGATACTTTCTTTCATAGGCGTGTAAGTGGATGGGCAAAAGGAACCCTTCATCTTACTACTCAATTTCTTCCAAGTTCTCACCTTCTCTTTTCCCTTCTTTTTTCGCTCAAACTTGTACTTATTCCACCACTGAAGTGCACAACCTCTCAATCTTGAAATAACCACTTTGAACTTCTCTTGGTCATTAAAGATACAACAAGCAAAAACTTGTTCCACCTTAGATAACCAACCTGTGAACTCTTCCATTTCGCCATGAAATTTCGGAATTGCAAAGCAAGCATATCCAATATCAATAAAAGCTAGTTCTTTCTCCAAGTTCATTGAAGATGGCAAAAAGGATGAGGTCTAGGGTTCGTTGTGGATTGATTTGAAACATAAGTAGGATGTTTGTGTTTGGATTTAATTTGGGAGCGTGGGGTTCAGGCAAGGATCTGAACTTGCTCTGATACCAAAAATGATGTAAGTCTCAAGGGTAGGAAGAACCCAAGCCAACTTACAACAGGAACACAACCACAACAAGTGGAAAACTCACAAACCAAGGGAGGCACAGTCGTGCTCAAGGGCACGGTGTGGCCGTGCCAATCTTCTGCCTTTCACGCCTAAGTTTGTGATTTCAGTGGTTTTTGTGTTTGGGCTCAAAACTGAATCAAAGCAAGAATTCTTGGCCTTGATTAAGCTTGAAATGAATATGAAAAGAAAAAAAAGGAAGAGAGGAATGAAGTTCACTGATTAGAACATGAAAAAGGAGAGCTTTGGTTTAAGGAACCCAAAGCTAACTTCATGAACTTTAAGTGAATTCAATGGAATTTGGATAGTTCTAAGCCTTGGGATTAGATAAGATACACCACTAATCACTTAGCTTAGGGCCCTTAACCTTTGATTAGGATACAGATACACCACCTAATCAATGATTAAGACTCACTTGAACGCCACCTTAATCGGCCTAATTAAGGATAAGCAAGTTAAGTGTTTAAGAGGAACTCAAGACACAAAGTCTTTGCTTTCTTTCAATACTCAAGCTTCTTTTTTACAAAAGAGCAGCCAAGGCACTTATATAGCCTTGTGATTACATGAAAAGGGCTTTCCTTCTAGGCAAGGAAAGTCATTAAACTAATCCTATGCTTAGTAATACACGGTTCAAGCTAAAACATACATAAGCTAAAAGTTTAAGCTACAAAATACAAGATTTCCTTCTTAAACTCTTTCCTAAGTATTAAGAAACCTTGTTGACTCAATTTCCCTTCAAGGAAGGTAAGAGAGCATGGCTGCCACATCAAAAGGACTGAAAATTGCATGTGTGCCATGTCATGCTTGAGTGGTCGAATGAGAGCTTGCAAAATGGTGGCGTTTCACGAGCTCCACGTGTCTCTCTCTCAAGTAGCTGAGTGGTGCTTAATCAAGCAGCTCAAAATGACCTGCTTGGCAGCCTTCCACCTTAAGCAAACCCCTTGAAGGAGGAAAACCACCAGGCTAAGCACCCGGGTGTCAAGCAGCCAGTTTCTGCCTCCACTTGCAACGCATGTTTGACACCTCAAATGATGACTAATTGCTACGTTTCTTACATGGTTGGAAACCTCATGATGTCTAGATTACCCTCCTTTTTGAATCATAGCAATTGGACGTCATTTACCCCTTGAATGAGCCTGATTCCCCAAACCGTGCAGATTAGACTCCAAAACAGCACAGGTTTACTAATTAGCTTCATTCACTAACCAATTGAACTCCAAATCTGGTAATTTCAATTGGACATGAAATCTAAGATCTTGGGGACCCAAAATATGTAAAAATACAAGATTTAAGCTAAACTACATCATAAGAAATAAAAAGAACAAAACCGGGTTCATCCTGGCCCTGCTGGGCAGTTTTGACACCTTTGGTTTAATTGCTGATTTGAACGACCAAATGAAGTCCAAATTGGATGAAACTTGATTTGTTGGAAAGCTAACATCTTGATCTTCAAATCCATCAAAAATATTAGACGTAAACCCTTAGTATGTTTGAGAAATTAAGCACACAAAAACGGGTTAGCTGCTGGATTTAACCCTTGCCCTGCAGTTTCAATGTTTAATCAAAACTTGGATGATTTATTCATCCTTAAACCAGCATAATAAGATTACCTAATTGATTTGATTCGTTTCTAACAAAAGGGATGGCGCGATTTCCATCATACTCCCCTTGTTAAAAATGATTTGCCCTCAAATCATAGTAGGTAATGAACTCCTCTTTTTGCTTCAATTCTGGTTGAAATAAAATCAACCATGAAAACAAGTCTCTTTTGAACTTAGAGACTTTTTTCTTTACCTTCCCCTTGCTGATCTGAATGGTGGATGTAGGGGACTTCTTGAACTTGCTTCGAACCAATTCTTCAAATGCTCTTAACTCAAAATTAGGAGCTTTTAGTAATGGTTCTGAAATGGATTGACAGAAATTTGGGTTGAGTATTTTAGGTGTGGGTGGAGTGGGAAAAAATGATGGTGGTTTATGAAAAGTGGTGGGAAGGATGAGATGCTCATGGCTTCTAGGTGGATGGTGGATGTTTAAAGTGAGCATAGCACCTTTATTTGCCTCAATCTCTATCTCCTCAAGATCATCTTCTTCATTGATGTATATGTGGGTGGTAAGTGAACCAAATCAAACTCAAATAAACCCAAATAAGAATTGAACCAAAGTAAAGAGAAAATGGAAGGTTGATTGAGGTGGAATGAAAATAAAAGCAAAACAGAACAAAGGATAAACAAGACCTTGCACTTGAGATAATCCTTCGCGGAGCCACTCAAGGAATTGATCTTGGGCAAATCCTCTCGTCTTCACCAAGGAATCACTCCAATTGGAAAAGAAAAGAGAACCGAGAACACCACTTGAACTTGCCAAAATTCAAGATATAGAACTAGGGATTTTGGAATACTTTTGAGAATCACACTCAAAGGTAATTGTATTTCACTTGGGAAAGCTTACAACTCTGAATAATGAAATGCAACTACACAACCCACCTATTTATAGGCTAAACAAAGACAACCAAAAGACTTAAAAACTCCTAGTAATTAAAACTAGAAAATTGAAAAGACTTAGGAAAAATAAAAAAGACTCATCATAAAAGGGGTGGGGGAGGTTATAAGGAATATTCTAGGATTTCTCAGCTGAATATCTCCATCTAGAAGCCTCCAAAACGTGCACAATATCAGCCACACAAATACATGTAACCGAAGACTCTTCATTTTTCTAGAATTAATCCTTGCAGCTGCCTCAACTTCAACAGAGCATAACTTCCAGAATACTCAGCCAAATCACGCGTTCTTGGGATTGATAGAAAGCCCTGGAAGTCTAGTTTTCAGAATGGGCTCATTTGCTCAATTTGGATATGCGGTTTAAAAGTTATGGCCCAAACAATGCACCTATCTCAGACTAGACTGGATTAGCATAACGTATCTTTGAGTGATATTTTGCCCAATCAAATGATGTCCAAATTAAATAAAATTGGACTTATTTTAAAGCTGACATCTTAAGCTTCAAAAGCACATGGGCCCTCAAGTTGTGGGTCCACTTGAGCTTGTCCAAAAATGGTCACAAAAATCGGGTTCCGCAGGGATGAATTCGGCACCAAATTTCTAGCAAAGCTTAACCTCTTTTGACCTCTCCATAGTGTCGCGAGTCTTTGAACTCACTTAAGAAGACCAAATAAGCACACTTCCAAGCATGATCTTCTTTGACCCTTTTCTTCTTTGAAATTGGACTTGAATAAAAATGATGCATATGGAAATATGCATCATAATCCCCGGGTTGTTTTGAGTTTGTCCTCAAACTCAAAGGGTTGGCAAGCCTCTCAAGAAAGGGGTCGCGCTTACAATATGGGAGCTTTTGGGGAAGGAGGCCACAGGGCATCACTTCTAGAGAGATATAGAAGAGGGTGAGGGGAGGATGATAAAACGGGTCATACCTGGTGAGGAGAAGAGGCGGAAGTGGGAAATCTTCTTTGGGGGCAAGGGGTTGGGAAGGATGAATGAGGGTTAAGGCTTGTCGGTCCTTTTGTGGCTTGGGGCTTTGGCACGATGGAATAGGGGTCAAGGTGATTTTCTTCTCATCCTTAGTAAAGGAGTAGGTGTTGAGGCGCCCATGATGAATTACATGGCGATCAAACATCCATGGTCTACCCAACAATATATGGCTTGCATCCATAGGAAGAATGTCACACAATATCTCATCCTTATAGTGGTCTCCAATAGAAAGAGAAATGAGGCACTGATGAGAAATGTATATTCCTTTGCCTTGATTTAGCCATTGGATGCTATAAGGCTTAGGATGGGGTGTAGTCTCAAGTTTGAGCTTGTCCACCATGGTTTTGGATGCAACATTTGTACAACTCCCTCCATCGATGATGAGGGTACAAACTTTCCCTTGAATAGTGCACCTTGTGTGGAAAATCGCCTCTCTTTGCTCCAAGCCTTCTTGAGTAGCAAATCCGCTCAATGCTCTCCTAATGACAAGCAACTCACCTTCATCGGGGCCTATGATAACCTCTTCTTTTTTTTCCTCCAAACTTTCCTCTTCTTCATGGTCATGCTCCTCAAAAGAAGCTTGGTACTCAGCCAGGGAAACAATCTTCTTGTTAGGACACTCAGATGCAAAATGTCCCATACCTTGACAACGGAACCAACGAACCTGGTCTTTTGGCCGTGAGGGCACTTTTGTGGGAGGTGGAGGGGTGATGGGAGGGACACTTTTGGCGGGTGAGGGGGTTTGAATTTGTGGGGGAAAGTAAGGTGGTTCTTGAGAAAAAGGACGGAAAGGAGTCTTGGAAAAGATGCTCTTTTCCTTAGTCTTCTTTTGTTGCTCTACCTTATAGGCTAGAGAACTCAAGTCATCTAGGGATGAGTAAGGTTGCAACTCAATTACATGAGCAATGGACTCATCAAGACCGGTTAAGTATCTTACCAAGGTTTGAGAGTCATCTTCTTTCAAGTCGCATTTGAGTAGGAGTTGTTCAAACTCCCGAGTGTATTCTTCCACACTCTTGGATCCTTGCTTGAGTCGATGGAGCTTGAGATAATTGTCTTGCACATAGTGAGAGGGAAGAAACTTGGCCTTGAGTTTTTCTTTCATTTTGGCCCAAGTTCTGATTTTCCTTTCCCGTTTCTTGCTCTTTTCGCTCCAAGGTTAGCCCACCAGATTGAAGCATATTTTCTGAGTTTAAGGGCTACAAGCTTTACCTTCTTATCTTCCGGGATGTCCTCATATTCAAAGATCCTCTCAATGGTGTGCAACCAATCGAGAAATAAGTCCGGATCAAGTTGGCCTTCAAATTCGGGGATGTCAATTGGGACACCACCAATATTTCCTCCTTGCCTTCGTCTCCTTGGGGGTTCCTCATCACTTGAATTGGCATGGGAGTGATGGACTTCCTCTTCAGATTCAACCACCGGTTCATAAGGATGAGAGGGAGTGGGGCTATGAACCCACCTTCTTTTCTCCTCCAAAAGTTGCCCAAGTTGAGTTCGAAGATAAGTGAGTTGTGCTTCTAACTCTTCCACACGTGCTTGGTCGCTTCTTGGGGACTTTGTAGACATGTTGGAGATGCGTTGAAGGAAGAATATGCAGCAGGGAAAGTGGCACGGTCGTGCAAGGGGGCACGGTCAGGCCGTGCTATGCTTCGGCTGAAGAAAATGCAGAAAAGTAGCGTGGCACGGTCGTGCGTGTCGGCACAGGGGCACTGTGCTCCGTCTCGACTTGAAGATTCCTGGAAAAAGAATATGGCACGGTCGTGTGTTGTGGCACGGGGGCACCGTGCTGCTTCTCGGGTCTTCAAGACTTCGGATTGCCGGTTTGTGCCTCTTTTTTTTTTTTTTTGTATTTTGGCTTTTTGGGATGTGTTTGGGTATGAGGTGGGTCACTTAAAAACCTTGGCTCTGATACCAATTGATGTAGATGTGGGTGGTAAGTGAACCAAATCAACTCAAACTCAAACTAAACAAGAATCAACCAAAGAAAAGTGAATATGGTGGAAGATAGTTTGAGATGGTTTGAAGAATAGTAACAAAAAGAACAAGGATAAACAAGACCTTGTAATTAAGATAATCCTTCACGGAGCCACTCAATGACTTGATCTTGGGCTAATTCTCTTGTCTTAACCGAGGAATCACTCCAATTGGAAAAGGAAGAGAACCTAGAACACCACTTGAATGAGCCAAATTCAAGATATAGAACTAGGAATTTTGAGACACAAATGAGAAACACTCTCAAAGGTGCTTGTATTACTTTGGAAATCTCTTACAATGCTGAATGATTAGCTTCACATGCCCCTCCCCTTTTATAGACTCAGCAAAAGACAATCAAAAGACTCAAATAACTCCTAACAATTAAAACTAGTAAAATGAAAAGACTAAGATAAATGGAAAGACACATCATAAAAGGGGTGTGGGAGGTTACAAGGAATATTCTAGGATTTCTTAGCTGATTACACTAATCTAGAAGCATCTAAAACGTGCACAATATCAGCCACACAAGTATATGTAACCGAAGACTCTTCATATTCCCAGCATTAATCCTTGCAACTACCTCAAATTCAACAGAGCATAACTTCCAGAATACTCGGCCAAATCACGCGTTCTGGGGCTTGTTAGAAAGCCCTGGAAGTCTATTTTCCAGAATGGGCTCATTTGCTCAATTTGGATAAGCGGTTTGGAAGTTATGGCCCAAACAAGGCACCTATCTCAGACTGGACTGGATCAGCACAACGTATCTTTGAGTGATATTTTGCCCAATCAAATGATGTCCAAATTAAATAAAATTGGGCTTATTTTAAAGCTGACATCTTAAGCTTCAAAAACACATGGGCCCTCAAGTTGTGGGTCCACTTGAGCTTGTCCAAAAATGGTCACAAAAATCGGGTTCCGCATGGATGAATTCGGCACCAAATTTCTAGCAAAGTTTAACCTCTTTTTGACCTCTCCATAGTGTCGCGAGTCTTTGAACTCACTGAAGAAGACCAAATAGGCACATTTCCATGCATGATCTTCTTTGACCCTTTTCTTCTTTGAAATTGGACTTGAATAAAAATGATGCATATGGAAATATGCATCATAAACCCTTAGTATGTTTAAGAAATTAAGCACACAAAAACAAGTTAGCTGCTGGAATTAACCCTTGCCCTGCGGTTTCAATGTTTAAACAAAATTTGGATGATTTATTCATCCTTAAACCAGCATATTGAGCCTACCTAATTGATTTGATTCTTTTAAAACAAAAGGGATGGAGGGATTTCCATGATACTTCCCTTGTTAAAAATGATTTGCCCTCAAATCACAGTAGGTAATGAACTCCTCTTCTTTCTTCATTTCTGGCTGAAATAAAATCAGCCATGAAAACAAGTCTCTCTTGAATTTAGAGACTCTTTTCTTTGCTCTCCCCTTGCTGATCTGAATGGTGGATGTAGGGAACTTCTTGGATTTGCTTCGAACCAATTCTTCAAATGGTCTTAACTCAAAATTAGGAGCTTTTAGTAATGGTTCTGAAATGGATTGACAGAAATTTGGGTTGAGTGTTTTAGGTGTGGGTGGAGTGGGAAAAAATGATGGTGGTTCATGAAAAGTGGTGGGAAGGCTGAGATGCTCATGGCTTCTAGGTGGATGGTGGATGTTTAAAGTGAGCATATCACCTTTATTTGCCTCAATCTTTATCTCCTCAAGATCATCTTCTTCATCCTCTTCTTTTTCCTCCTCTAATTCGACCTCCTTCGGTTCTTCCACCAATGGCATCTTCTTTTCCTCCTGATTTTCCTCCTCTCTCACGGCTTTTCTTTCTTCTAAGGTAATGACCTTGTTGTTTGGGCAATCCGTGGCTAAGTGTCCAAGCCCTTGGCACTTGAGACACGTCCTAAGTTGTGGGGGAAAGATCATTTGTGGGGTTGGTTTTTTTTGTGGGGTGGAAGGGAATGAACTCGTGGGCTTAATGGAGATACTTTCTTTCATGGGCGTGCAAGTGGATGGGCAAAAGGAACCCTTCATCTTACTACTCAATTTCTTCCAAGCTCTCACGTTCTCTTTTCTCTTCTTTTTTCGCTCAAACTTGTACTTATTCCACCACTGAAGTGCCCAACCTCTCAATCTTGAAATAATTACTTTGAACTTCTCTTGGTCACTAAGGATACAACAAGCAAAAACTCGTTCCACCTTAGATAACCAACCTGTGAACTCTTCCATTTCGCCACGAAATTTTGGAATTGCAAAGCAAGCATATCCAATATCAATAAAAGCCAGTTCTTCCTCCAAGTTCATTGAAGATGGCATGAAGGATGAGGTCTAGGGTTCTTTTTGGATTGATTTGAAACGTAAGTAGGCTGTTTGTGTTTGGATTTAATTTGGGAGTGTGGGGTTCAGGCAAGGATCTGAACTTGCTCTGATACCAAAAATGATGTACCTCCCGAGGGTTAATGCTAAAACTCAATTAAAGAGTGAAAGCTTAAAACCAAGGAAGAATACAATCAAGAAAAAAACCAAGGGAAGTGGCACGTTAGGGACTGTTTGTGAGGCAGCAACAACGTGAGGTAGGGATGGGATTTAGAATCAAGGGATTCTAAAAGGGAAAAGGAAAAGGAACTTGATGTATCTTCAAGGGATTAACTGAAAACAAAGCTAGAAAGTAAGAACACAAGGCTTTGCAATCTGAAAACTAGCTTAGTAATCTTCAAACCCGTGTAGATAAATAAGGTAGATGGATAGAACTAAACCTTTGTTTGGATATAGAAACACCACCAAATGAAGGTTTAGGGCCCCTAAACTTGATTAAGATACAGAAACACCACTTAAACAAGTTTAAGACTTCACTTAAACACCACCTTAATCGGCCTAATTAAGGATAAGCAAGTTAAGTGTTTGAGAGGAACACAAGACACAAAGTCTTTTCTTAATTTCAATACTCAAGCTTGATATATTACAAAAGAGCAGCAAAGGCATTTATAAGGCCTTTGAACACACGAAAAAAAAGCTTTCCTTCTAGGCAAGGAAAGTCATTAAGCTAATCCTATGCTTAGTTACACACGGTTTAAGCTTAAACATGCATAAGTTGAAAGTTTAAGCTACAAAACACAAGATTTCTTTCTTAAACTCTTTCCTAAGCATTAAGAAGCCTTGTGATGTATGTTAACCATGGGAATGTCAAAGATGAGAATGTATGATGGGGAAGAGTGAAAAACAAGGACAAGCAAAAACCGAAAAGAACAATGAGCTCAACCGGTCTTGATGGATAGTGTGCAACTCTCTTGTCTAAGATAAGCCAAAGGCGCCACTTAGAGGAGAAGTTGGGCTATTCCTTCTTCACTTATGGATACAGAATATCACCACCATAAGCAAGAGAAAGGAACCTAGAAGATCACCACTTGAACTAGCCAATTCAAGCTAAAGAAACTAGGAGTTTCAATGGAGAGTAAAACACTCAGATTTCATTGCATGATATTCAAAGCTGCCTTCTTACATTCCTAAAGGTCCCTTATATAGGAGGGAGCCTCAAAATTCAG
>JAKOGI010004871.1:0-19480 GCA_029747015.1 Carnegiea gigantea | reverse complement strand
AGTCAGGTGCTGTGTGGCTGAAACTGGATACCCGGTTGCATCTTTAGCCAAAAGTTATCAACCTAGGACATTTACAAGCTAAATAAAAGCTTTATAAAGGACTTAGGTTGTCAACCCAAAAGTGTAAAGTGCTTCCAACCCCCTGGTAAGAGGAAAAATGCCTTGAACATGCAAAAGAAACGGCCACTGCCCGGGTTGTTCTAAGGAACCGAATTGGACTGTTTTTGGGTGGAAACCTTTGCTAGGCCTTCTACAAGGAGCTTGGACTAGCTTGGCTTGGGACTAGGGGTCCAAGAAGCGTAAGGACCTTCCCAAGGAGCTTGTGTTCCCAAACTGAATACCTTGACAATAGGGATCCGAATGGAGTTGTTGAACAAGGACATGCTCTTGTAGACTAGAACTTCGTGGTTGGTGTGTATCATCCTCTCCCTCCTCAAGAGGATTTGCCCTCAAATCCTCAAGGTTCAAGTCATCCTCGATGTAAGGGCTCAGATCCCCTACATTGAAGGTGGCCGAAACCCCCATTTCACCGGGCAACTCTAGCTTGTAAGCGTTTGGACCAACCTTAGAAATCACCTTGAATGGGCCATCTCCCCTTGACATGAGCTTGTTTTTCCTTCTTGAGGGGAACCTTTCCTTTCTAAGGTGGAGCCATACCAAGTCTCCGGGTTGAAATTCCATGCCCTTGCGGTTCTTATTGGCTTTGTTCTTGTAAGCTTCATTAACCTTCTCAATGTAAGCCCTAATCCGTTCATGTAGACTTTGCATCTCCTTGGCTCGTTCTTTCGCTTCAAAGCTCACCTTGCAATCCATGGGGAGAGGTATAAGATCAATGGGAGTTAGGGGATTAACCCCATACAAAGCCTCAAATGGTGACATGCCCGTGGCCCTAACCGGGGTGCGGTTGTAGGCAAACTCCGCATGGGCTAGCTTGATGTCCCACGCTCTCAAATTTTTGTGAACCAATGTCCTAAGGAGGGTAGAAAGGGTTCTATTTGTCACCTCCGTTTGGCCATCGGTTTGAGGATGACAAGTGGTACTATAGAGGAGCTTAGTACCCAAGAGATGCCATAAACTCCTCCAAAAGTGAGAGAGAAATTTTGTGTCTCGGTCACTCACAATTGTTTTGGGAACACCATGAAGCCGAATCACCTCTTTCATGTAAAGATTCGCAATGTGGGAAGCATCATCGGTCTTGTGGCATGCTATGAAGTGTGCCATCTTTGAGAATCGATCCACAACCACCATGACCGAATCCTTGCCCCTTTGTGTCCTAGGCAAGGCCACAATGAAATCCATACTCACATCTTCCCACGGCCTAAGAGGCACGGGCAGGGGACAATAGAGCCCTTGGTGAAATTGACTCTTGGCTTGGTGGCAAATAGCACATCTTGAAACGACCTTGTGCACGTCCTCTCCCATCTTGGGCCAAAAGAAGTGTTCCCTTAGAATGTCTAAGGTCTTGTTGATCCCAAAATGACCAGCAAGTGAGCCCCCATGAGCTTCTCTCACTACGAGTTCTCTAAAAGGGCAAGAAGGAATGCAAAGCTTGTTACCCTTAAAGAGAAATCCTTCTTGAATTTGGTAGGGACCGTGAGTAGGAGGGTACTTAAACAAGTCCTTGAAAGTTGAATCTTCCTCATAGTAAGCTTGAATAGCTTGAAATCCGAGTAGCTTTGCCCCTAGAAGTGAGATCAAGGCATACTTCCTTGAGAGTGCATCGGCTACCACATTCTCACAACCCCTTTTGTGTTTGGTGGAAAAGGAAAAGGCTTGTAAAAACTCAACCCATTTAGCATGCCTAAAATTGAGTTTAGGCTGCCCACTAAGGAACTTTAAAGCTTGGTGGTCCGAATGTAATACAAAGGGCTTAGGTTTCAAGTAGTGATTCCAATGATGCAAAGCCCGGACTATGGCGTAAAACTCTTTGTCATATGTTGAATAATTGAGTTTGGGGCCACTCAATTTCTCACTAAAATAGGCCAAAGGCTTTTTGAGTTGAGTAAGAACGGCTCCTATCCCTACTCCACTTGCATCCCACTCCACCTCAAACAACTCTTCAAAGTTTGGAAGGGCTAAAACCGGGGCCTCACACAACTTGAGCTTGATTGTTTCAAAGGACTTTTGGGCCGAGGGGGTCCAAACAAAAGTACCTTTCTTCATACATTCCGTGAGGGGTGCCATGATGGAACTAAAATCCTTGATGAATCTTCTATAGAAGGAGGCTAGGCCATGAAAGCTTCGTACGGCCGTAATGGAGGTGGGAACCGGCCAAGATTGGATGGCTTCCACCTTGGATTCATCCACTTGGATTCCTTTACTTGAGACAACATAACCAAGGAAAACAACACTTGGTACAAAGAATTCACATTTTTCAAGCTTGCCATACAATCTTTGTTCACGTAGAGTAGTGAACACCTTCCTTAGATGTAGAATATGATCGGTTTCATTCT
Organism: Carnegiea gigantea; assembly: GCA_029747015.1. Taxonomy (NCBI): domain Eukaryota; kingdom Viridiplantae; phylum Streptophyta; class Magnoliopsida; order Caryophyllales; family Cactaceae; genus Carnegiea; species Carnegiea gigantea. The sequence goes on along the minus strand of JAKOGI010004871.1, from coordinate 17,027 downwards.
TGCTATACACAAGAATGTCATCAAAGTAAACCACAACGAAGTCACCAATAAAGGGCCTTAGTACTTCATTCATCAATCTCATGAAAGTACTAGGTGCATTTGAGAGTCCGAATGGCATGACTAGCCACTCATATAGCCCTTGCTTGGTCTTGAAAGCGGTCTTCCACTCATCCCCCTCTTTCATCCGAATTTGGTGGTATCCGCTCCTTAAATCAATCTTTGAGAAGATCCTTGAACCATGTAGCTCATCTAACATGTCATCAAGCCTAGGAATTGGGTACCTATACTTGATGGTGATGTTGTTGATGGCCCTACTATCAATGCACATCCTCCAAGTCCCATCTTTCTTTGGAACTAATAAGGCCGGAACGGAACAAGGACTCATACTTGGCCTCACATAACCTTGGTCCACCAATTCTTGCACTTGCTTTTGGAGTTCCTTGGTTTCGGTGGGGTTACATCTATAGGTCGGTTTATTGGGTAGAGGGGCACCGGGAATTAAATCGATTTGGTGCTCTATGCCCCTTAAAGGAGGAAGCCCGGGAGGTAGATTTTGAGGGAAAACATCCTCAAACTCTTGGATTAAGGGGATGGCCGAGGGGTGTAGGTTTTTTTGTGGGGGATTCTGTGGGGTTTCAACAAAGAGAATCATGTACACAGTCTTTCCTTTCTCAAGGGCCCTTTCAACTCGCCCTTCACTCACTAGCAAGGTTAGGTCTTTTGGCTTTGTCTCTCCACTCTTGGGTTTGTGTTTATGTGTTTGGTTTGGGGTAGAGGGGCTAATGTCACGGTTTTCCCTTTAAGCCTAAAGGAATAAGTATTAGCTTGACCGTGATGGGTAGCATCCTTGTCGAATTGCCAAGGCCTCCCAAGGAGCAAATGGCAAGCGTCCATGGGTAAAACGTCACAAACAACCTCGTCTTGATAGCCACCAATGGAGAAAGGGACTAGAACTTGCTTACTAACCGTTACTTCACTCCCCTTTTTGAGCCATTGTAGGGTGTATGGCCTTGGGTGAGGAATGGTAGTAAGGTTAAGCTTGGTAACCATTTCATGGGAAGCCACATTAGTGCAACTCCCTCCATCAATGATCAAGTTGCACACTTTGTTCAAGACTTTACATCTTGAATGGAAAATTTGTTCTCTTTGATTGGAGTCCGAAATGGCCTCCTTAGTGTGCAAAACCCTCTTGATCATAAGAACATCCCCTTCCTCGGGTTGATAGGTGGGGTCTTCTTCGCCCTCAAGGATCTCTTCTTCACTTTCATCACTTTCGACCTCCATGTGACCGAGCTCATCAATTTCCTTAATAGTAAGGACTCTTCGATTTGGACAATCCGCTTGAAAGTGCCCAAAACCATGGCACTTGAAACATTTCTTTTGGCTTTTGAGTCCCTCCTTTAGAACTTCTTTTCCTTTCTCTTGGTTGTGGGTGGTCTTGGGAGGGTATTTCGGGTTGAAGGGTGGGAAGGACTTAGGGGTGGCCGTGGGCTTTAAGGGGGTAGAAACAAAGGGGCGTTTGGATTTGAGTTGTTTTTCTACCTTCACGGCCAATTTGCAAGCATCCTCAAAGGTCCAAAAGGGTTAAAGTTCGACCCGCTCAAGGATAGGTGGAGATAGACCTTTTAGGAACCTTGCGATGGTTTGCTCGGGTTCCTCCCTCAATGAACATCGAATTTGGAGTTGTTCAAACTCTCGAATATACTCCTCAACCCTCATACTTCCTTGTTGAAGAGAAGTAACCCTCAAGTATAATTCTTGCTTATAAGTGGAAGGCAAGAATCGTTTGTCCATGTACTTCTTTAACTTAATCCAAGTGTTGATCTTGGATTTTCCCTCTAAGGCTCTCGTCCTCTTCAAGTTCTCATACCATAGAGATGCGTATGATTTGAGCTTCAACACGGCAAGTTTAAAGGCTTTCTCACTAGAATAACCCTTAATCTCAATGATCCTCTCCAAAGCTTGAACCCATTCTAAGTAATCTTCGGGTCTCAAACTTCCATCAAACTCGGGTGCCTCAATCTTCAAGTCATTGAATTCATCTTGTTGTATCCTCCTCCTCCTCGGCCTTCTCCCTCCCATAGAAGAGTCACTCTCAAGAGGAGAGTCAAAATCAAGGTCATTAGGAAGGTCCCGGGGTGGTTCTCGTTCTTGTCTTCTCGGTTGGGCCACGAGTTGTTGGAGTTGTGTAGTGAGGGTTCTTATGCTTTCTTGCATCTCAAGGATGGTTCTATCCCTCCTCATTTCGTGAGCTTGTTCTAGAGTCATACCTCTAGGAACTCTCACCGGTTCCCTTAAAGGGGCGTCTTGAGGTGAGGAAGAAGGATCTCCCCTTTCGGCCATGTTTTGGTAAAGGAGTGGAGAAACGGTTGGGGCTATTTGTGGAGCTTGGTTTTTTTTTTTTGTAGCTAGGATTCGTGTTTGGGCTAGGAGGGTTCTTTGTGGATTCAAGGGGAACGTGAGAAGTGAATTCAAGGAGGGGAGAAACGAAAAGAATCAAGGAGAAGAGAAGAGGAGCTTACGGCAATCAAAACCAACTCACCAAGAATCGAAGTTGGGCTCTGATACCAGTTGATGCGTGCTAGGCTAGCACTTCGGACACTACTAACCCTCAACACACTTGGATATGAATTGGCCTAAAGGTTAAAACCACCAGCCAAAGCTAAAGGATTCACCACCAATCTTCGTAAAGCAAACGCACCGGAAGAGAGGATAAAGAATCACTCCTAAACACCACCAATGAAGGATAAAGTAGAGGAGATTTGAGATTTGCTTAAGCTAGCAAAGAAAACTTTTCATTTCATTCCAAAAGTTAGTAAACATTCAGCTTTGGCCGAGTATATCCGGCCTTCACAACAAGATCAAGGGCCAAGATTTAACTAGCTAAATCAAGCAACCTAGTCTAGCTAATACAAGGCCTAAATTCAGCATCTCTTGGATGTTTGACACCTAATACAAGTGTTAATCTCAATGTTTGAGGTGTCTAACATGTGTTACCCTTAAGTACAACTAATGAAAGCTTTGATAAGATGAAAAACAAGTCAAAACAGCAAGGACAGCCGGCTGATCACCTGAAACAGCAAAGGACAGCTTGTTTTGGTCCCTTGGATAAAAGGGGATTTTCTTCCTTGCTTGCCCGGATAATAGCTGTACCTTGGGTGGCTGAATCTGAGGTTTTGAGTGTTCATTTGATAAACATTTAGACACCCTTTCATGCCCTTAGGTGTCCCCAAAGAGTCCTCAAAAGATGGGAACAAACGGAGCTCATTTCGGACCAGATCATAGGCTGAATTCCAGGACTGTCCAGTTTTGCACGGTTTGAAAGATTAGGCTGGTTGACTAGGCAAATGATATCAAAATGCTTTGGAACTTGCTTCATTGGAAAGATAAGACCTGAAACTTAAAGTTAGGCTTTAAACTGTTCAGTTAAATCAGGTTGCTCTTGGGTAATAGAGGGCCAGAAGTTGACCCATGTGCGCGGCTGTACTGGCCAGTTTGCAGGTCTGAAATGTTTGGATGATTTGAACCCCCAAATGGCCTCCTTTTCACTTGCAACTTGATTTATATGAAAGATCACATCCTAAACTTAAAGAAAGGCCAGAAATATCTCGACCAAAGGCCTGCCAAGGCAAGCCAAAAATCACCTCAAACTTCAGTCAGGTGCTATGTGGCTGAAACTGGATACCCGGTTGCATCTTTAGCCAAAAGTTATCAACCTAGGCCATTTACAAGCTAAATAAAAGCTTTATAAAGGACTTAGGTTGTCAACCCAAAAGTGTAAAGTGCTTCCAAACCCCTGGTAAGAGGAAAATGCCTTGAACATGCAAAAGAAACGGCCACTGCCCGGGTTGTTCTAAGGAACCGAATTGGACTATTTTTGGGTGGAAACCTTTGCTAGGCTTCTACAAGGAGCTTGGACTAGCTTGGCTTGGGACTAGGGGTCCAAGAGAGTAAGGACCTTCCCAAGGGAGCTTGTAGGGCAAACTGAATACCTTGACAATAGGGATCCGAATGGAGTTGTTGAACAAGGACATGCTCTTGTAGACTAGAACTTCGTGGTTGGTGCGTATCAGCTTAAGTCTTGAATTTTTACATATTTTGGGTCCCCAAGATCTTAGATTTCATTTCCAATTGAAATTACCAGATTTGGAGTTCAATTGTTTAGTGAACTAAGCTAATTAGTAAACCTGTGCTGTTTTGGAGTCCAATCTGCACGGTTTGGGAAATCAGGCTGATTCAAGGGGCAAATGACGTCCAATTGCTATGATTCAAAAAGGAGGGTAATCTAGACATCTTGAGGTTTCCAACCATGTAAGAAACTGATGGGGATCAGCCCCAAGGGGTTCTTATAGCTCAAGAGGTCACAAAGGCTTTCCAAGGATTAGAAATCACTCAAGACACGATCACTTGCATTCTGCCGGGCTCATCCCGCACATGGCCCGCCTTTCTGACCTTGGTGACCTGATGACCTGAGGCTTTAAAGCCAAACTTTTGGTATGTCTGGAAAGATTGGAGAGTTAGCTGCCCAATAAATCAAGTTTCAGCCCATTTGGATGTCATTTGCCATCCAAACCCTTTGTTAAAGCCAAACTGTCCAAAACTGTTTTCCAGGTCAGATTTTGTCCGGTTTTGGGAGCCCATTTTCCCCAACCTAAAGTAACCCTAACAACCTGGAATTTTAACCCCTAGATCCTTTTTTTGAATTGGCTAAAAGGGTGGGAAAAGAAACCAGAGTCAAACGTGTCCCAAGGAGGCTAAAAGCAAGGAAACTTCTAAAGCAGCTTTTGGGAAGTCAGCCTGCACCATCTCACTTGTTCTGTTTATATCTCCTGAACGGCTGCACCAAATGAGCTCCAAAAGTAGTCATATGAAAGAACACTTCTAAGCTTTCTAATAAGGTATGTTGGAGCCAATTTGGGTAAGTAAGGACGAAGATACAGCTGCTGAAAGTTGACCCTGCAATCTGGAAAACTGGACAGCAACTGTCAACATCACCTTTTGTTCTTTTCTTGCTTTTTGTGCTTCCCTTTTGTCTTGATCCGTTTGGCTTGCATTGTAACCCATGTAATCTGAATTTTGAGGCTCCCTCCTATATAGGGGACCTTTAGGAATGTAAGAAAGGCAGCTTTGAATATCATGCAATGAAATCTGAGTGTTTTACTCTCCATTGAAACTCCTAGTTGCTTTAGCTTGAATTGGCTAGTTCAAGTGGTGATCTTCTAGGTTCCTTTCTCTTGCTTATGGTGGTGATATTCTGTATCCATACGTGAAGAAGGAATAGCCCAACTTCTCCTCTAAGTGGCGCCTTTGGCTTATCTTAGACAAGAGAGTTGCACACTATCCATCAAGACCGGTTGAGCTCATTGTTCTTTTCGGTTTTTTTGCTTGTCCTTGTTTTCACTCTTCCCCATCATACATTCTCATCTTTGACATTCCCATGGTTAACATACATCATCTTGGTATCAGAGCTTAGGCTACCCTCTTGGCCAAGCTTCCACCCAAACACATTTCTCAAACACAAACCACAAAACATCCTTTCTCTATCCGCACGGGACAGAATTGTGGCACGGCCTACCCGTGTTTAAAGGCACGACCGTGCCACCTCTTTTCTGCACTTTTGTCACGGCAGTAACTTGGCACGGGAAGCCCGTGTCCCCCGGCACGACCGTGCCACCCCATTCTCAGCCAAATCTCGTGTTTCTCTCCCACAAAGCCCACATATCATGTCTTCTAGTCAAACACCCGAGCAAGTGGCCAAACAAGCCTTAAGAGAAAAGGCCGAAATGGAAGCTAGAGTCAAGTACTTGCAAACTCAACTTCAAAGGCTCATGAAGGAAAGGAGAGACAACTTGAGGGATTCACCTATTCCAAGTGAATCTAGTGACCCGGGTGAAAGTGATTCGGATTTCAACCCTTTGGGGTCACAAGGAAGAGCTAGTAGAGGATCAAGGAGACAAGAAAGGCATCAAGGAGGTGGATTCAACGACTTCAAAGTTGACATCCCCGAGTTTGAAGGCAAGCTTGATCCGGACGAGTTCTTGGATTGGCTACAAACCGTGGAGAGGGTGTTCGACTACAAGGACATCCCGGATGAAAAGAAGGTAAAACTAGTTACCCTTAAACTTAGAAAGTATGCTTCTACTTGGTGGGCTAATGTTTTATCTAAGAGGGCCAAGAAAGGGAAGGGGAAGATTAAAACTTGGAGGAAAATGAAAGAAAAACTCAAAGAGAAGTTCCTTCCATCTCACTGATGTATATGTGGGTGGGCAAGTGAACCAAATCAAACTCCAACTCAAATAAGCCAAATTGGAAAGAGAAATGAAAGATGGGTGAGATGGATGAAGAACTTCACTACACAAGAAAAAGGGATAGAACAAGATCTTGTAATTGAGATAATCCTTCACGGAGCCACTCAATGACTTGACCTTGGGCTAATTTTCTTGTCTTAACCAAGGAATCACTCCAATTGGAAAAGATAGAGAACCTAGAACACCACTTGAATTAGCCAAATTCAAGATATAGAACTAGGAATTTTGAGACACAAATGAGAATCACTCTCAAAGGTGCTTGTATTACTCTGGAAATCTCTTACAATGCTGAATGATTAGCTTCACATGCCCCTCCCCTTTTATAGACTCAGAAAAAGACAACAAAAGGACTCAAATAACTCCTAACAATTAAAACTAGTAAAATGAAAAGACTAAGATAAATGGAAAGACACATCATAAAAGGGGTGGGGAAGGTTACAAGGAATATTCTAGGATTTCTTTCAGCTGATTACTCCCATCTAGAAGCATCTAAAACGTGCACAATATCAGCCACACAATCACATGTAACCGAAGACTCTTCATATTCCCAGAATTAATCCTTGCAACTGCCTCACCTTCAACAGAGCATAACTTCCAGAATACTCGGCCAAATCACGCGTTCTTGGGCTTGTTAGAAAGCCCTGGAAGTCTATTTCCCAGAATGGGCTCATTTGCTCAATTTGGATAAGCGGTTTGAAAGTTATGGCCCAAACAATGCACCTATCTCATACTGGACTGGATCAGCATAACGTATCTTTGAGTGATATTTTGCCCAATCAAATGATGTCCAAATTAAACAAACTTGGGCTTATTTGAAAGATGAAATCTTAAAATTCAAAAGCACATGGGCCCTCAAGTTGTGGGTCCACGTGAGCTTGTCCAAAAGTGGTCACAAAAAATCGGGTTCCGCAGGGATGAATTCGGCAACAAATTTCTAGCAAAGCTTAACCTCTTTTTGACCTCTCCATAGTGTCGTGAGTCTTTGAACTCACTTAATAAGACCAAATAAGCACACTTCCAAGCATGATCTTCTTTGACCTTTTTCTTCTTTGAAATTGGACTTGAATAAAAATGATGCATATGGAAATATGCATCATACTCCCCGGGGTGTTTTGAGTTTGTCCTCAAACTCAAAGGATTGGCAAGCTTCTCATGAAGGGAGGCATGCTTATGAAATGGGAGCTCTTGTAGCAAGTGGCCAAAGGGCATCATTTTTAGGGTGGCATAGAGGAGGGGGATGAGAAAGACATCCAAGTGAGGACTGTCTTTTGGTTTGGGAGATGGAATAAGGTCAAAAGGCAGCACTTGAAAAGCAATATGCACAGAGGTTTGATAAAAGTGGGTGTGGGAAGGGTGAAAACTAAGGTGAGATTCGGTTGGGGAAAGAGAGGTGGGTAATAGATCATTTTGTGAGGCTTTATGTGGTTTGAGGATTTGGGAAGGTTGAATGGGGGTTAATGTGATTTTGTGGGGAAAGGATAGGATATGGTCTTGCTCCTTTGGATTGAAATGGATATTTGCATGCTCTTCTTCAATTTCGTTTGGCTTTTGAGAAACCTTCTCTAAGTGAAGTATTTCTTCTTTTTCAACCTTGAGTTCAATTTCTTCTTCAAGGCTTTCCTCCTGATCGTTCTCCCCCCTTTCTTCCTCCATGGCTACTTCCCATTCGGCGATGGTGATGAATTCCTTGTTGGGGCAGCCCGTAGGTGTGTGACTAAAGCCTTGACACTTAGAACACCTCCTAAGGTTCAAAGGGTCGGGGGTAGGTCGATCTGCAAGGGCTTGGCTTGTTTGTGGAGTTTGCTTCTTTTGTGGAGTGGAAGGGGCTAAAAATGTGGGTTGAGGGGATGGAATTGAGCTTCCCTTGTTGAAAGAGAGGTTTTTAGAAGAGGAATCAAAGTTGTTTGCCTCAAAGGAAAGTAAAGGATGGTTGTGTAAGTAAGAGGTTGGAGCGAAAGTATCCATTAATTTACCTCTTAACTTAACCCATGTTGTGATCTTACTTTTTTCTCTCTTCTTCCTCTTATACTTGTACTTTTCCCACCATTCAAGCGCATGGCCTCGGAGCTTCTCGATAACCACCTTAAACTTCTCTTGCTCGTTAATATTGTAGCGAGTGAAAACTTGATCCACTTTGGAAATCCAGTAAGGGAAATCTTCTTTTTGGCCACGAAACTTTGGAGTTTCAAGGATGACCATCTCCTTTTCAATCAAAGCTATCTCTTTTCTAACGTTCTCAATTCTAACGTTCTCAAAAGAAATCATGATGGATGAATGCTTAAGGGTTCTTTGTGGATTATGTATTTAGGCTAGAAAAAGGCTGTTTTGGAGAAGAGGAGGGAGGGCACGGTCGTGCAAAGGGCACTGGGGAACCGTGCTATGCTTCGACTTGAGGAAATGCAGAAAAGTATAGTGGCACGGTCGTGCTGGGTGGCACGGGGGCACCGTGCTGCTTCTCTGGTCTTCGAGACTGGGTTTGCCGGTTTGTGCCTTTTTTTGTTTTTTGTATTTTGGCTTTTTGGGATGTATGTGGGTGTGATGTGGGTCACTTAAGAACCTTGGCTCTGATACCAATTGATGTATATGTGGGGGGGCAAGTGAACCAAATCAACTCAAACTCAAACTAAACAAGAATCAACCAAAGAAAAGTGAATATGGTGGAAGATAGTTTGAGATGGTTTGAAGAATAATAACAAAAAGAACAAGGATAAACAAGACCTTGTAATTAAGATAATCCTTCACGGATCCACTCAATGACTTGATCTTGGGCTAATTCTCTTGTCTTAACCAAGGAATCACTCCAATTGGAAAAGGAAGAGAACCTAGACCACCACTTGAATGAGCCAAATTCAAGATATAGAACTAGGAATTTTGAGACACAAATGAGAATCACTCTCAAAGGTGCTTGTATTACTTTGGAAATCTCTTACCATGCTGAATGATTAGCTTCACATGCCCCTCCCCTTTTATAGACTCAGCAAAAGACAATCAAAAGACTCAAATAACTCCTAACAATTAAAACTAGCTAATGAAAAGTCTAAGAAAAATGAAAAGACACATCATAAAAGGGGGTGGGGGAGGTTACAATGAATATTCTAGGATTTTTGCAGCTGATTACATCAATCTAGAAGCATCTAAAACGTGCACAATATCAGCCACACAAATATATGTAACCTAACACTCTTCATATTCCCAGCATTAATCCTTGCAACTGCCTCAACTTCAACAGAGCATAACTTCCAGAATACTCGGCCAACTCACGCGTTCTTGGGCTTGTTAGAAAGCCCTGGAAGTCTATTTTCCAGAATGGGCTCATTTGCTCAATTTGGATAAGCGGTTTGAAAGTTATGCCCCAAACAATGCACCTATCTCAGACTGGACTGGATCAGCACAACGTATCTTTGAGTGATATTTTGCCCAATCAAATGATGTCCCAATTAAATAAAATTGGGCTTATTTTAAAGCTGACATCTTAAGCTTCAAAAGCACATGGGCCCTCAAGTTGTGGGTCCACTTGAGCTTGTCCAAAAATGGTCTCAAAAATCGGGTTCCGCAGGGATGAATTCGGCACCAAATTTCTAGCAAAGTTTAACCTCTTTTTGACCTCTCCATAGTGCCGCGAGTCTTTGAACTCACTTAAGAAGACCAAATAGGCACATTTCCATGCATGATCTTCTTTGACCCTTTTCTTCTTTGAAATTGGAGTTGAATAAAAATGATGCATATGGAAATATGCATCACTCACTACCTTCAAGAGAACTTTTCTAGACTTCACCATTTGAGACAAGGGTCTTTAAGTGTGGAGGAATATACAAGGGAGTTTGAGCAATTGATCAGAAAATGTGACCTTAAAGAGGATGAGGAACAAACTTTGGTGAGGTATCTTTGTGGGTTGGATGAGAAGATAGCCCATATAGTAGAGTTGCACCCATACACCACCCTTGATGAGTTAAGTTCTCTAGCTCACAAGGTGGAACTACAAAAGAAGGCTAAGGGAAAGAGTGAAGCCTTTAAACCACAAAATCGTGCCTACACTCCCCAAAGGCCTTCATACACCACGCCAAAGCCCTTTAACCCTCCAAACCCAAAACCTCCTCCCCCTTCAGTCCCCAAAACAGCCCCTCAAATGTCCACAAAACCAAAGGAGACAAGGAGGTGCTTTAGGTGCCAAGGCCTTGGACATATTGCATCCGAATGTCCAAACAAGAGAGTGGTCACCCTAGCCGAGTACCAAGCATCTTTTGAAGAAGAAGTGGAAGAAGAAAAGGAGTTGTACTTGAATGAGGCCCTAGAAGAAGTAGAGGAGGGCCCGGATGAAGGTGAACTCTTGGTGGTTAGGCGAGCTTTGAGTGGGTTGGCTACTCAAGATGGGAATGAACAAAAGGAGACCATCTTTCACACAAGGTGCACCATAGGAGGCAAAGTATGTTCCCTCATCATTAATGGAGGGAGTTGTACAAATGTGGCATCCAAGACCTTGGTGGACAAGCTTCAACTCACGGCATCTCCACACCCTTTTCCATACCCCATTCAATGGCTCAATCAAGGCAAAGGTATCCAAGTCTCATCTCGTTGTTTAGTTTCTTTGAGCATTGGAAAGAACTATAAGGATGAAATTTGGTGTGATGTGATTCCCATGGATGCATGTCATGTACTCCTTGGTAGACCATGGCTCTTTGATAGAAATGTTATGCATGATGGCCGAATGAACACCTACTCCTTCATCCTAGACCACAAGAAAATCACCCTTACCCCCATTCGTCCTTACCAACTCCTCAAGCCAAAAGAAACCCCACAAAAAGACATCCTACTCACTAACCTCCTCAAGGCCGAAAACCATGAGTATGAGTCATTCAAGGAGTGGCTCCTACTTGGCCTAGGTGAAACCGAACCCGTCACTCACTCCCATCCCCTCCTCATCCCACTTCTCCAAGCCTATAACCATGTGTTTCCGCAAGAAATTCCCCATGGCCTACCCCCTCAAAGAACCATCCAACACAAAATAGACCTCATTCCCGGATCCACCCTTCCAAATAAACCGGCCTATAGAATGAATCCACAAGAAACCCAAGAAATCCAAAGGCAAGTGGATGAACTTTTGGCCCAAGGAATGATTCGGGAAAGCTTGAGTCCTTGTGCCGTTCCGGCCTTATTGGCGCCAAAGAAGGATGGAAGCATGAGGATGTGTGTGGATAGTCGGGCTATCAACAAAATCACTATTAAGTACCGCTATCCCATCCCTAGATTGGAGGACCTACTTGATGAGTTGCATGGGGCCCCCATTTTCTCTAAGATTGATCTTAGGAGTGGCTACTATCAAATTCGAATCTATGAAGGGGATGAATGGAAGACGGCATTCAAGACCAAGGGGGGACTATATGAATGGTTGGTCATGCCATTCGGCCTTATCAATGCTCCAAGCACTTTCATGCGTCTAATGAATCAAGTTCTCAAGCCTTTCATTGGGAGGTTTGTAGTGGTCTATTTCGATGACATCTTGGTTTATAGCCAAGGTGAGAAGGAGCACGCTAATCACCTTCAACAAGTTCTTGATGTGCTCTCTCCCAAGAGAAGTTATATGGCAACTTGGAGAAGTGCCACTTCTTCACTCCCCAAGTTGTTTTCTTAGGGTACGTTGTTTCGGCCCATGGTATACAAGTGGACGAGAGCAAAGTTCAATCCATCCGGGAATGGCCGGTTCCTTCCTTTATTCACCAAGTGAGGAGCTTTCATGGTCTAGCCTCTTTTTATAGGAGGTTTGTCAAGAACTTTAGCACAATCATGGCTCCTTTGACCGAGATTCTCAAATCCAAGAAATTTGAGTGGAATGAAAAGGCCCAAGCCGCCTTTGAAGATGTGAAGGAGAAGCTCACTAGTGCACCAATACTTGCTCTTCCAAGCTTCTCCAAGATATTTGAAGTGGAGTGTGATGCTTCGGGGGTGGGCATAGGGGCGGTCCTATCACAAGAAGGCCGACCATTAGCCTACTTTAGTGAAAAACTCAATGAGGCCAAGCGAAAATACTCAACGTATGACAAAGAGTTTTATGCCATAGTGAGGGCCTTGGAACATTGGAGACATTATTTGGTGGGGGGAGAGTTCATCCTCCACTCGGATCATGAAGCACTCAAGTTCATACAAGGTCAACACAAGCTCAACCCAAGGCATGCTAAGTGGGTGGAATATCTTAAAGCTTTCCACTTTGTGATCCACCACAAATCCGGGCACTTAAACAAGGGTGCGGATGCCTTGTCTAGAAGATATCTACTCCTCTCCTCCCTTGACTCAAGAGTCCTTGGGTTTGAATTGATCAACGAGTTGTACACCAAGGATGAAGACTTCAAGGAGACCTTTGAAGTATGCTCACGGCACCCCCATGGTCCATTTCACATTGAAGAGGGGTTCTTATTCAAAGGAAACCGGTTATGTATCCCTAAAGGAGGCATTGGGGAGCTTTTGATTAAAGAAGTGCATGGAGGAGCTTTGGCCGGCCACTTTGGCATTGAGAAGACCTCACTCATGTTGAAGGAGCCCTACTATTGGCCCAAGATGGTCAAGGATGTTGAGCATTATGTTAAAAGGTGCTCTACTTGTCAACTTGCCAAAAGCCATGTCTTGCCTCAAGGTCTTTACTCGCCCTTAACGGTCCCAAAGGCTCCTTGGGAGGATGTGAGTTTAGATTTCATTACCGGCCTACCAAGGACACAACGGAACAAGGACTCCATAATGGTGGTAGTTGATCGGTTTTCGAAGATGGCACACTTTGTCTCATGCCATACTACCCATGATGCCACTCAAATTGCAAGCCTCTACTTCAAAGAGATCGTGAGGCTCCATGGCATCCCCAAAAGCATGGTGTCCGACCGGGATAGCAAGTTCATGAGCCATTTTTGGCTCACTCTATGGAAGAAGATGGGCACTCATCTCAAATTTAGCACATCATGTCACCCCCAAACGGATGGCCAAACCGAGGTCACCAATAGGACCTTGGGTACTTTGTTGAGGGTCCTAGCCAAGAAGAGCACAAAGGGTTGGGATGAGTTGCTTAGCCATGCCGACTTTGCCTACAATCGAGTGCCAAGCAAAGCCACCGGTCTTTCTCCATTCCAAGTTGTATATGGTTTCAACCCTTGTACACCTATGGACCTTACACCCCTCCCTACTCCAACCAAGTTTAGTTGGGAGGCCGAGAAGAGAGCAAAGAAAATCCAAGAGCTCCATGCACAAGTGAGGGCTAAAATTGAGAAGTTCAATGATCAGACCAAGGATCGGGTAAACAAGCACCGCAAGGAAGTCCAATTTAAGCCCGGAAATTTAGTATGGATCCACCTAAGAAAGGAGCGATTTCCTAGCAAAAGAAGGTCCAAGCTTCTTCCACGCTCGGATGGCCCATTCAAGATCCTTGAAAAAGTCAATTCCAATGCATACAAGGTTGATTGCCCGGTGACTATGGAGTATCTGCTACATTCAATGTAGCCGATTTGAGGCCCTACTTTGATGAAGAAGACGAGCTACCAAGTTTGAGGACAAACTCTTCCCAAGCTGGGGGGGATGATGGGGATCAGCCCCAAGGGTTCTTATAGCTCAAGAGGTCACAAAGGCTTTCCAAGGATTAGAAATCACTCAAGACATGATCACTTGCATTCTGCCGGGCTCATCCCGCACATGGCCCGACTTTCTGACCTTGGTGACCTGATGACCTGAGGCTTTAAAGCCAAACTTTTGGTATGTCTGGAAAGATTGGAGAGTTAGCTGCCCAATAAATCAAGTTTCAGCCCATTTGGATGTCATTTGCCCATCCAAACCCTTTGTTAAAGCCCAACTGTCCAAAACTGTTTTCCAGGTCAGATTTTGTCCGGTTTTGGAGCCCATTTTCCCCAACCTAAAGTAACCCTAACAACCTGGAATTTTAACCCCTAGATCCTTTTTTGATTGGCTAAAAGGGTGGGAAAAGAAACCAGAGTCAAACGTGTCCCAAGGAGGCTAAAAGCAAGGAAACTTCTAAAGCTGCTTTTGGAAGTCAGCCTGCACCATCTCACTTGTTCTGTTTATATCTCCTGAACGGCTGCACCAAATGAGCTCCAAAAGTAGTCATATGAAAGAACACTTTCTAAGCTTTCTAATAAGGTATATTGGAGCCAATTTGGGTAAGTAAGGACGAAGATACAGCTGCTGAAAGTTGACCCTGCAATCTGGAAAACTGGACAGCAACTGTCAACATCACCTTTTGTACTTTCTTGCTTTTTGTGCTTCCCTTTTGTCTTGATCCGTTTGGCTTGCATTGTAACCCATGTAATCTGAATTTTGAGGCTCCCTCCTATATAAGGGACCTTTAGGAATGGAAGAAGGCAGCTTTGAATATCATGCAATGAAATCTGAGTGTTTTACTCTCCATTGAAACTCCTAGTTGCTTTAGCTTGAATTGGCTAGTTCAAGTGGTGATCTTCTAGGTTCCTTTCTCTTGCTTATGGTGGTGATATTCTGTATCCATAAGTGAAGAAGGAATAGCCCAACTTCTCCTCTAAGTGGCGCCTTTGGCTTATCTTAGACAAGAGAGTTGCACACTATCCATCAAGACCGGTTGAGCTCATTGTTCTTTTCGGTTTTTGCTTGTCCTTGTTTTCACTCTTCCCCATCATACATTCTCATCTTTGACATTCCCATGGTTAACATACATCAATTAGTCATCATTTGAGGTGTCAAACATGCGTTGCAACTGGAGGCAGAAACCGGCTGCTTGACACCCGGTTGCTTAGCCTGGTGGTTTTCCTCCTTCAAGGGGTTTGCTTAAGGTGGAAGGCTGCCAAGCAGGTCATTTTGAGCTGCTTGATTAAGCACCACTCAGTTACTTGAGAGAGAGACACGTGGAGCCAGTGAAACGCCACCATTTTGCAAGCTCTCATTCGACCACTCAAGCATGACATGGCACACATGCAATTTTCAGTCCTTTTGAGGTGGCAGCCGTGCACTCTTGCCTCCCTAGCTGGGAAATTGAGTCATCTACATTCCTTAAATGCAAAGGAAAAGGCTTAGGAAGATAAATTAAGTGCTTTGTAATATAAACTTTCAGCTTTGGTTTGTATTAGATTAAACCGTGTGCTAGGTAGTGATTAGCAAGCTTAAATGCCTTTCCTAGCTTAGAAGGAAAGCTCTTTTAGTGTATTTTGAAGGCTATATAAGGGCCTTAGTTGTTCATTGAGTAACAAAAGTTTTGAGTATTAAAGTTGAGAGTAAAGACTTTGTGTCTTGTGATTTCTTAAACACTTAATCCTGTGGCTTATCCTTTGGTTAGGTGGTGTACTTATCCTAATCCAAGATTAAGGCCCTAAGCTAAGTGATTAGTGGTGTATCTAATCTATCACAAGGAATCACTTTAAAGTTCATGAGGTAGTTTGGGTTCCTTAAACCAAAGTCTCCTTTTCATTATCTAATCAGTGAACTTCATTCCTCTCTTCTTTTTTTCTTTTCATATTCATTTCAAGCTTAATCAAGGCCAAGAATTCTTGCTTTGATTCAGTTTTGAGCCAAAACACAAAAGCCATCTCAAAAACCGTGAAAATCACAAACTAGGCGTGCTTAGGCAGCAAGTTGGCACGGTGCCCCCGTGCCTTGAAGCACGACCGTGCCACCCCTGGTTCGAGAGGTTCCCACTTGTTTTGGTTGTGTTCTTGTTGTAAGTTGGCTTGGGTTGTTCCTACCCTTGAGGCGTGCTTAGGCAGCAGGTTGGCACGGTGCCCCCGTGCCTTGAAAGCACGGACCGCTGCCACCCCTGGTTCGTGAGTTTCCCACTTGTTTTGGTTGTGTTCCTGTTGTAAGTTAGCGTGGGTTGTTCCTACCCTGAGACTTACATCATTTTGGTTATCAGAGCAAGTTCAGATCCTTGCCTGAACCCACGCTCCCAAACTCATCCCAAACACAGTCAAGATAATAAAACCGTTCCATTCCTGCGATCAAAATGAGTACTAGCAGTCTGTGGAAGAGAACTTGAAGTTTTTCCAAGCAAATGCAAGAAATGAGTGTGAGAATCAAGAACTCAAGGCTCGAAATGAGTACTGAGAAAACAACTTGGAAAAACTACATGAAGCAAAAGAAAACGTGTGAAGAACCCATCCAATCGAACCATGGAGGCAAAAGAACAAGTTTTTAGCCATACTCTTGATTCATCTAGGAAGATGAACCATGAGAATGGACTAGACAAGACTCACGGAATCAAGCTAGTGCAAATGATTTCAAGGTTGAAATTCCAGAATTTGAAGGCAAGCTTGATCCTGAAGATTTTTGGGATTGGTTACACACAATTGAAAGAGTTTTTGAGTACAAGGACATCCCAGAAGACAAGAAGGTGAAGCTGATTGCTTTAAGGCTTCGTAAGTATGCTTCTCTATGGTGGACTAACTTATGTGCCAAAAGAGTAAGAGAAAGGCGGTCCAAAATCAGAACTTGGGAGAAGATGAAGTCAAAGCTCAAGGCTAGATTTCTTCCTTCTACCTATGTTCAAGATTGCTACTCACAACTCCACCATTTGAACCAAGGTAATTTGAGTGTAGAAGAATACACTCGTGAATTTGAAAAGTTTGTGATTAAGTGTGATTTGCAAGAGCCAGAAGAACAAACAATTGTTAGATACTTGGGAGGTCTTGATCCTAGGTATGCTAATGTTGTTGATTTGCAAGCTTACACTTCTTTTGACGAAGTATGTGTGCTAGCTCACAAGGTTGA
>JAKOGI010004870.1:0-17500 GCA_029747015.1 Carnegiea gigantea | reverse complement strand
TATGGAGTTGAGAAATACTCACTGAGAGTATGGCAACCCATCCCTTTCCTTATTCTTTTTCCAGGTCAAATCTAAGCATGTATAAAGGTTGTTTTTGAACTTACTTTGATGCTGACCTATCAGGAGCCTTTTGCCAGTCTCAGTTGCATAGTTGCTGTTAAGTGTTCGATGCTTTACTATGTTTGTAATTATTTATGCTCATCATTGAATGTGTAAGCATATAGTCAGCTCTGTACCTTTGTATATAATGCTATAACCCTTGTGTTTAGTTGGTTTAAATGTTACTAACCTGGGCGGGTGTCCCGTGGCGGTGAATCTAGTCACCATATGTCTTATTTTACCTTATTATCAGTTTACAGGTACCCTTAGCCAAGCTAAAATCATAAAATTTTGCAGTTTTATCCTAGGTCGTCTATTTAAATGCTAATGACCTTATCAACTTCAAACGCCTTAGGGATTTCCTTTAAGAATCCTGGCGGTGTGACTCCTCCTCACGTTGGGGTTGTTACATTATGCGGTATCAGAACCATAGGTTTGTATTATGCATTTGGATATCATAATAAGGGTGCGGTGCGTGAAATATGTGACTTACGTGCTTATGTGATCATACATTGCTTGGTATTACTTGTATTACTAATTGCATGACCTATGAGATATATCTATATGCTAGTTCTCCACTTATCCTTACAGTGGTAGTGTAGGATGATTTTTCACATTGTCGATTACGTTTATCCGCCCTTTTGGTGGGCTGCGTGAAATGCGGTCATATTTTAGCATGCACTAGGAATGCATAACTAGTGGGGTCCTCCTCGAGTCACCCAAAACTATTGGGTAGTGCGATTCATAAGGAAGATACCTTTAGATAGGAGATAGAGGGAGGTAGCGATCACCTTACGACAATGGACTCTGCATAGGGGGCGTACGCCCCTTTTACAAACCAGGCCTGGTAAACTTCCTCCTATTGGCAGAGCATCAACTAGACTGTATGGGGTATACTCCACTCCAGAGAAGCATTGCTACTAGCCAGCTCATTCAAGCCTTACTCATCCAACCTGCCAAGCACCAAAACCTTCCCACCACTGTAGCTGAGAGAAACCATATAGAGCATCACCAAATGAGACTTTTCTTCACCAAGGGGCATCAAGCTGAGCGCTCCTGGCGAATCGATACAATGTCAGTGCATTGGGTGGATGATTATGGAACACTCTACCCCCAAGGATGGCGAGCCACCATGCTCATAAGGGGAGAGTTAGTGGACAAAGAACAAGACATCGAATATGCCCCTACTTTGAGGTTAGAAGAACTATTAGCCCCTGACTCTAATCAATCGGGAAGTTCAGACGAATCTATGGCTAATAAGTTTGCTGGAACTGATGCTTTCAACGAGGAGTGGAGTAGGGTAGCGTGAACTCATGTTCACAGATGTTGTGCTGTATATAAATAAGTTGGATGCAAGCCTTTCAAGTTTGTTTTCCTTCTAAGATAAAGCATTAGGATGACGGATCGCCAGTGACTCCTAAGTCACATTACCTATGTTTGAATCAAATAAACGCAACTGGTGCTTATCACATGTTATGTATTCACTAGTTTGTTAAGCGTGTATGTGCATTTCCTTTAAGCAAGATATGATATACATGTATAACCATGTATAGGTTGAGCTCAAACTTAACTTGTGGCTATCCATAACATTTTTCGCCCACTTACGAATCATTTCATTAACCAAGGAATCCTGCATCTATAAGTCCTAGAGTGGTTGTGTGTTAAGCCCTAGTTGAAAGTAGAACTAAGTAATCCTTTGTATAATTATGTGATAGATGCCTCCATGATGCGATCGAATCCCAAAACTTACTACCATGGAGATGATATGTCAGTTTAATAAACTTAAACCTCCCAAGTTTGGAGGTCGAACTGACCCTATGGTACATGATTAATGGCTTCGAAGAATGAAAATCTATTGGAAATCATGGAATGCCCTGAGAGACTTAAGGTGCGTCTGGCCACCTACAAATTCGAGAAAGAAGCTAAATTCTGGTGGCGAACGGTAAAACCTAGGGCAGGTGAACTAGAGTTGACCTAGGATCAACTGAAGGCTTTAATGAATGCTCAATATTACCCCTGAGACATGAGAAGAGCTAAAGAACAGGAGTTCTTGCACTTGAAGTAAGGGGAAATGAGCATGATAGAATATGTAGTGAAGTTCAATGAACTGAGTCGTATTGCACCAAATCAAGTGGCCACCGAAGAAATCAGAATGGACCACTTTAAGTGAGGGACTAAAAGGGGAAGTAAAACAGACAATAGCAAGGGACACCTATGCTAATTTTCAAGAAATGTACGAAGGGGCTGTGAAAGTAGCCCACATCATCAATGAGGTCGAGATTGAAAATAAGGAAAAAGGCCAAGCAAAAAGAAAGTTCAGCCCTAGAGGATCAAATTTCCTGGGAAATAGAAACTCCAGGAGGTTTAAACCTGGGATGAGACAGGACAAAGAAAAGCAACCCGTCCAATGGAAACAAAGGAAAACATGTGACCGGTGTGAGCGTCAACACTTTGGCCCATACAGAAGCATTACGGGCTAATGTTTTAGATGTGATGATATGGGTCACAACGTCGCCAACTGCCCAAA
Organism: Carnegiea gigantea; assembly: GCA_029747015.1. Lineage (NCBI taxonomy): Eukaryota > Viridiplantae > Streptophyta > Magnoliopsida > Caryophyllales > Cactaceae > Carnegiea > Carnegiea gigantea. Next base: position 14,874 of record JAKOGI010004870.1, on the reverse strand, counting down.
GGCCACATAGAACAATCAGGATAATACTCAGAAATCAGGAATAGGGAATAACCCAGAGGCATAATAAGGTCGCCCTACAATTGGTGCATCCTCAGGAGGTAATAGAAGCAACTTGAAGCCACTAGCAGGAGGTCCGGTATTCTGCTTAGAAGGAGAAGAGACTGAGGGACCTACTACCATAGTGTCAGGTATTCTTTTATTGATTCTAAATTTCCAAAAAAACTCACTAGTAAGCCTGACGAGATGGATATACAACCTTATGTGACCACTCCTTTAGAAACTACTCATCATATTGACCTTATCCTTAGAGACTATGCTGTTAAGGTAGAAAGGGGAACCCTTCTTGCTGATTTGGTACAATTAGAAATATAAGGATGGGATATTATTTTAGGATGGATTAGTTAGCTAAGCATAAGGTGACTGTAGATTGTGAAAAGAAGTTAATCGCTTTCCCAACCCTTGAAGGAGAGAGGATGGAACTTAAAGGAAATAGCTGCTAGAAAATCCACTAGTTCTATAGCTTGCCTACTTACTCAGGAGAAGAGACTTCTAAGAGAACTTGATACCCTTCAGATAGAAGTAGTGCTGCCAGGGAATCAAAATTACGTAGCAGCACTCTAGGTTACCTCCCCACTAATAGAACAAATCAAGCAGCGTCAGAAGCAAGAACCTGAGATTATGAAATTAGGAAGGTAGTAGAGGAAAGAAGATTTAAGGAATTTCAAATCCAAAATGATGTGCTTTGGTATGGAAATGGTATGCGTGTCCTTAATGAACTAGACCTCAAGAAGGAACTATTGAAAGAAGCACATAACTCAGCTTTTACTACCCATCCAGGGAGCATTAAGATGTACCATGACCTAAAGATGCATTTCTGGTGGATAGGGATGAAAAGTGATATCGCAGATTATGTTGCTCGCTGCATCAGATGTTAAAGACTAAAGACTGAACACCAAAAACCTAGGGGATTGCTTCAGCCCTAGCCTATTCCAGTACGAAAATGGGAGCACATCACCATGAATTTTGTCACTAGATTACCAAAAATCACCGAACAGCATGATAGTATTTGGGTAGCCGTTGACAAATTGACCAAGGCTTCACATTTCCTAGCCATGAAAACCACATTCACCTCCGTGCAATTTGTAGATTTATACATCAAGGAAATAGTGAGATTGCACAGAGCACCCCTCAGCATAGTGTCAAATCGAGATACTAAGTTTATATCCAGGTTCTGATACGGATTCCAAAAAGGAATGGGAACTGAACTATGCCTAAGTACGGCCTTCCACCATCAGTAAGATGGGCAATTTGAAAGGATTGTTCAAACCCTAGAACATATGTTAAGAGCCTGTGTATTAGAGTACGCAGGAACCTGGATCACAACTTACCCCCGGTCGAGTTCGCTTACAATAACGGCTACCATGCAAGTATTGGTATGACTCCTTTTGAAGCGCTACACGGTCGACACTATAGAACTCCTATTTTTTGGGAAGAAGCAGGGGAAAGAGAACCCTTTAAGGCGGAATTGATCGACCAAACAATCGAAGTAATCAAAACTGTGCGTAAAAAGTTACAAGCTACCTAGAGTAGGCAAAAGAGTTACGCAGATATCAGGAAAAGGCCTTTAGAGTTTAATGTTGGGGACCATGTATTCCTGAAGGTCTCCTCACTCAAGGGAAGCATAAGGTTTGGTCAAAAAGGGAAACTGAGCCCAAGGTTCATTAGACCTTTTGAGATTCTACAAACAATAGGCCTAGTCGCATATCGATTGGCCCTACCCCTTCACTGCAAGGCATACATGATGTGTTCTATGTATCAACCCTCCGACAGTACATTTCAAATCCAGATCATGTCTTCAAGTATGAACCCTTACAGATTAAGGAGAACCTCACATATGTGGAAGAACCTATTCGAATATTGGAAAGAATAAAGAAGAAGCTCAGGAATAGGAGTATTCCTTATGTTAAAGTGCTTTGGAAGCATCACAAGATAGCCGAAGCAACCTGGGGGCCAGAAAGAGAAATGTGGGAGAAGTACCCAACCTTATTTCCACCTGGTAAGCAATTTCGAGAACGAAATTCTTTTAAGGGGGTACCTGCATTCTTATTATTACATTAAGCTGACTTTCTTGCCTTTTTGATGTTATAAAATCGTATTTTATAAACGATATGAGTTAAATTATTATTGGTGTGCCTGCATAAACAATAATTTTATTAAAAAGAATATTATTATCTCTATTATTATTATTGTTGTTGTTGCTGTTGTTATTATTGTTGTTGTTATTGTTGTTGTTGTTGTTGTTGTTATTGTCGTTGTTTAAAAATTTTTTGATGATCTTAATAAGCGTTAATTAGAATTACTAATGGGTGCTAAATTGAGTAGGAACTCGAATATGATTGGACTGTCAACCTTTGAATTAGTTTCGCTATTTATTAAATTGAAACTTGACGTATTTGGGAATAAATAATAGACAAAAGAGCGTATTATTGATTCGTGTTTAGAATACGTGATGCAAAATTAGACTAGCAGTGTTAATTATTGAGCAAACTTGGAACCCAAAAAAAAAAAAAAAACAGAGAGAAGTGTAGGGGTATTTTTATCAATGCGCCTGCCCCCCTGTTCTTCTTCTTCCTTCATGCAGACCCCTGACCCCCCGAGCCTCACCTCTCCCTTTCTCTGTCTCTCTCTCTCTCTCTCTCTCTCTCTCTCTGCTTTTCATCATCTTCCTGAGCTCTCCTCTACCATGCATGCGGCCACCAAGCTCCGAAATTCCTCAAAATCTCCTCAAAATAGCTTGCTTTGACCCTCATTCTACCTTCCCAGAAGCGAACAAACCTTTGGTAAGAATCTAGGCAAAATTTCGAACGAATTTGCCACATTTTTTGTTGAATCAGGCATCAAATCAAAGCTTCAAACACTTGTTAAAGCTTGAAAATGCAATCTTGTTCCTAGCTACCACAAATCCTCTATAAATTGGATGTGGATTTGCTATACTGAACACCCATCACAATCTAAAGACAATGACTAAATTCTAGTTAGATTGGGGGTCCGAATTGCATGGATGAGGCATGGATTGCATCCATTCATGCGGTCAGCAAGCAAGGGTTGAAGATTGGTGTTTTCTAGCACTCAACGTAGAGCCTAGCAACCTTTGAATGAGCCTCTAGCTTGGAATCGAGGTGGGGTTTCACTTCTTCCTAATTATTACTAATTTCCAACGAACTTTACTGACTATAGTTAGTTTATGTTTGAATTTGAGTTAGTAATCAATAATTGGAGAAATTAGAGTTGGATTTGGGTAAATATGGTGATAATGCTAATTTAGGAGTCTTGTATATGAGTTGATGCAGGACTTTACTACAGATCAGTTGGACGATTGTGGAACAAACAGAATTATGCATTAACATTGCTATTATAATGGTTAGATTAGGCCTAAAATGTTGTTTTGGGAGGTTGCGTGTGAATGTTGTGCTCTAGGTTGCTAACCTGGTGATTTGAGGTATTCGTAGAGCAAGGTGAATTCTATTTAAATGCCATTACTAAATTAGTTTAAACATGTTTAAATTCTATTTGACTGATTACATGTGAATACTATGCTTTGGGATATTAGTTTTGTGAACTAATCAATTGAATTATTGTGATATTAAACTGAGCTTGGTAGTTGGATGGCCTGAGGTGAAACTAATGAGCGATTCGAGGTTTATGTGGTCGTTGTTGTATAAGGAGGGATCCTGGGTTTCATATTAATCAAAATCGTGTGGGTTACGAAGTATTTAGGGACATTAGCTACATTATACTGAAATTATTCGTGCGAAGTGTTACAAATGCGCTGCTTGTGAACCCCTTCCCTCTTGAAATTATTAAATGATGCTATGTGAGTGGCTTGTGAACTTTAGAAATTTTTAAAATGGTCATTAAAAGCTAGTTTCATAATTTCAAATGTTTCCAAATGTTCACTAGTTACTGTTCGATTGTTAAGGTATTTGTAGCCTAAAAGATCCTAAATTGTCGAACTACTCAGTGAGTGACTCAACTGAATAGTCGATAGGTCTAGGAAATTAAAAAGCAATCAAGTAATGAGCTTGAAAATGTTTTAAAGCGTTAGTATGTTTATATCGCTTTCTTTGAGTTTAAGAAGGATTTAAACAAATTGGAAAAAGGCAACTGAATATGTTAATTACAAAACTTAGTTTGAGTTATATGCTAGCCAATTACTTCAAGTTTTGAATTACGAGTTACTAGACTCATCATGATTTTAAGAAGCTTTTTATGTTGAAAATGAAAGAACCATAAACCACTAGCAAGGTTATGGGTTATTTTGGCTAGACAAGCATGATTTTAATGAAGTAAGCAACTATTAAAGAGAAATGATTCGTGATTAACTTAAAGGTGAAACTTACTGTGTGTGATAGTGACTTCTTTTTAACAACCTATGAGGGTTTAATATGATTTTAATGGGTAAGATAGTGCTAGAAAATTGGCCAGGCCTAGGGAGTTAGACCCAGAAGGGGGAACGCTAGAAGACCCTAATGAGGGTAATGTTCGATGACATGTGATAAAACCTTGAGGGTGGGAATTGGATGCAAGATAAGGCGTGAGCTGTTTCCCCTAAAGGTAATATTCGATGATGTGTAACACGTGATAAAACCTTAAGGGGGGACTGGATGCAAGATAAGGCGTGAGGTATTGCACCCACAGAAGACAATCTCAAAGTTAAAGTTACTCTGCAGAGACGCATTTTGACCAAGTGTTATGTTACATATAAGTCGGGGACAACGTGAGTTGTGAGGGACGACCTCACTTAGAGCAAGTGTAGATCTCCCCTAGCCAGCACCTTATGAGATCTTATGCCTGAAAAGAGAAGATATTTTCCTGATAATTGAGAAAATAATTTGAATTATTACCAGCATGGGTATTTCAGAAACTTTTAGAAAGTAAATAAGCCTTGAAGAGGCCAGTGTGAATTGTAAACTATTCCTTAAAGAGGCTAGTTTGATTTATAAACTATTCTTTAAAGAGGCTAGCTTGATTTAGAAACTATTCTTTAAAGAGGCTAGCTTATTTTGTAAACTATTCTTTAAAGAGGCTAGTATGATTTGTAAAATATGTTTTGAAGAGGCCAGTTTGATTTGTAGAATATGCTTTATATACAACATGAGCTACAATGTTTCCAAAATGCATATTTGAAAGCATTTTACCTTATCCTTATTGCTTACTTGCTTATGTGCCTACATGCTTGATTGTTAACAAAGTCTAGCTATTAAGGGACTAGAAGCGAGCTTGAGTGGCTAGTATGAAGCTTAGGGGTAATGATTCTTCTTCGGGGATAATGGTTGCCTAATATGATAGTAATATACAAATGTTGTGTGACTGCTACTTATCATTATTACCTACAAAAGGTTTTGGTTTTTAAAGAGTTGAGAAATACTCTTTGAGCGTGTAGTAGCTCATCCCTTCCCTTAGTCCATTCCTAGGTCCAGTCTAAGTAGGTATAAAGGTTATTTTTGAAGTTATTTTGATGCCGACCTGTCAGGAGCCTTTTCGTAATCTCAATTGCATAGTTGCTGTGAAGTGCTTGATGCTTTACTATGTTCACTACAAAAACGTTGCTCAACTCCGACGGATAAAGCGGCGCGTCAGATAGCGTCGGAAAAATTGCAGACAAACCGATGGAATTTCAGACGAACTCCGACGGAATTTCAAATTTCCGACGGAATTTCCGACGGAACGACATTATGTCGGAAATTCCGATGGAATTCCGTCGGAATTCGGGTTGTCCGACGGGAATTCTGTAGGGATTCCGTCGGAATTCCCAGAGTTCGACGGAAATTCCGACGGTCCTGGATTCCGTCGGAATTACCGACGGAATTTCCGACGGAATTCCGTCGGAATCCGTCGGAATCCCGTCGGAATCCGTCGGTGATTCCGTCGGATTCTGGCTCGGATCTCAAGCTTCGGAGTTTGCCCGGCTTTAAATTGGGGGGGAGGGTGAAATTTCGAGCGGTGTTTTCAGAAATAGAGAGAGAAAGTTGTTCGAAAAGGGAGAGAGGGAGGAGGAGGAAGAGAGAGAAAGTGAGATTTCAAGGTTTTGGTCATCGAAAAATTTAACGGTAAGTGATATTTTTGCTTAATTTATTGTTTAAAATTAAAATAGTTAAGTTAATTGATATGTTTTACGGTCTTTGTTTTTCACGTTTTACCGCCGCCAGTGCCACCGCTAGTGCCGTCACCGTCTGTAATCTGATTGATTTTTCGGGTGTGTGAAGGTTAGTAGAATTGTTGCGCTTTCAAGTTGTGTTAATTTGATATGTGATGTTTATTTTTCGGGTGTGTGAAAATTAGTAGAAGCATATTTGTTTAGTTTGAATAATTTATTCTTTCTGTTGAATATAAATTTGAACAATGTTAGTTTTTATTTAATTTATTAAATATGTATATTAAAATAAGTGGAGTAAAACATGTTAAGTATGTAAATCTGCAATAATTATTTAGTTATTTGAAAATGTTAAATATGTTAAGTATGTATATTATGTTTTATTAAAGTGAATAATTTAAGTGAAACAAGTTTGTTTATTATAAAATGTTAAATATGTTAGGCATGAATGTTTTTTGAGGTATGATTTAATTTTTTATAATTTGTTCTATATATGAAGAATTTTTGTTATATTTTTGCAAGATTTAGGTATGTTAAGTATAGATTGATTTAAATTTGCTAAGTATGTTAATAGTAGTTCGTTATTTTCGGTTGGGTTTGTTCAATTAGATGAAGTGTGAAATAAGGTGTTTAATTTGTGGTTGATGCTTATTGAGGCATATGTAGATATTAAACAATATTGTTATGCTGAATTTATTTTTTGTATGTTTAATTCTATTAATTGTTGTATTTTAGGTTTTGTGAGAATTTATTTTGATAGGAAACAAGTATAATGTAACTCTAATTTAATATGTAATGTATGTTGATTTGAATAATTGAAATAGTTGTGAGTGCGTAAGCATGTGTAATATATGTTTTGTTTTACTAAATGTTTTAAGAATGTTAAGTATGTTCGTTTTATATTCGATTTGTTATGTATATTAATTTTTGGTAAGTATGTGAATAATATTTTTTTCTTGAGAAATGATTAATTGTTCGGATGATTTGGTTGGTTTAATATGTACTTTATTTGTGTCGTAAAATATGGATGTGAATTACATTCAATTTTAAGTTTATTTATTAAGTGTATTTATTTGAACAAATGGAGTAAAATATTATAAGAATGTTAAGTATATATTCAGGTGTTTTACGTATATATTAATTGAAGTTTGCTCATTATGTTAATTGTATTGTATCTTATTAATTTTGTTATGTTTATTTGAATAAAGTGTGAAATAAATTGTGTAATTTATGTTTGATGCTTATTTGGGTGCGTTATGATATATTTAATAGTTCTATTAAATATATTTTTATGTAATATATATATATATATATATATATATATATATATATATATATATATATATATATATATATTATATATATCTATATATATATATATATATATATATATATATATATATATATATATATTGAACTGGTTAAATAGACTTCTAAAAAATTTTTATTGTAATTGGTTGTAGTTTACATAACAATTAAGGCAATCATATTAGCAAGATATGGATGGGCCGTTGCATCGTCAATGGATGTATAGAAGAAGAAATCCTAATGGACATGGACTTAGAGATGAGTGGTTGATGGGAATTAATATGTTTGATGAATTTGCACGAAATCAAGAGGAGTATAGAGTTAATGGAGTTTATAGATGTCCATGTGCGAAGTGCAAAAATGTGCAATATTTTACACCTGATGTTGTAAAGTCTCATTTGTATAGAAAGGGGTTTGTGAAGAATTATTGGTATTGGACAAGTCATGGGGAAGAAGATAATTTGGAAGCAGGGGGTGCAAGTAGTTCACATTCTATGAATTTTGATTACGATCACACCGATCATAATCACATGGAGAACATGCTTGATGCTGCCTTCCAAGCCAATCAAATAAACATGAGTGGCCATCAGGACGCAAATCCTGAGGCATTTTATACTATACTTGAGTTTGCCCAAAAACCATTGTATGAAGGGTGCAACATAACTGAACTTGAAACATCTATGAGACTACTTAGTATTAAATCGGGGAACAACATGTCTCAACGTTGTTTCAATGAAGTTGTTGACATGATGAAAGACATATGCCCTTCTGAAAGTGGCATTCCAAAAAATTATCATCAGCAACTCAGAAAAGTGAGATATTTAGGTATAGATGTTCAGGAAATTGATTGTTGTCCGAACGGTTGCGTACTTTATTATAAACAGGATGAGGGGATGTCCGCATGCAAATTTTGTGGACATGCAAGATATTTACCAAAGAAATCCAACCAACGAGGTAATAAGGTTGTTTCATATGCAAAAATGCACTACCTGCCTTTAATCCCAAGATTGCAACGACTGTATGCATCGAAAAGGACTGCCGTCCATATGAGATGGCATCATGACCACCGCCAAGAATCAGGTGTTCTCCGGCATCCGTCGGATGGATTAGCTTGGAAGCATTTTGATCAAAAGTATCTGAATTTCGCAGCAAAGCCTCGAAATATAAGGTTAGGTCTTTGTGCTGATGATTTTACACCATTTTCCATATCTGGAAGAGCATATTCTGTGTGGCCAATTGTAGTTACACCTTACAACTTGCCTCCAGATATGTGTGTGACAACTCCATACATGTTTTTAAGTTGTTTTATTCCAAGCCCAACAAATCCGAAGAATAGGATTGATGTGTACTTGCAACCCTTAATTGATGAGTTGAAAATGCTGTGGGATGTTGGGGTTGATACATTTGATGTTTCATGCGGGGAAACTTTTAGATTGCATGCCGCGTTGATGTGGACAATTAATGATTTCCCCGCATATGGTATGTTATCCGGTTGGAGTACTCATGGGTTGTTAGCATGTCCGGTTTGTATGAACCAAAATTGTGCATTCCAGTTACAGCATGGCCGAAAGCCCTCTTGGTTTGATTGCCATCGTCGGTTCTTGCCTCGAAATCATTGCTTTAGAGCTAATAAAGTTGCCTTCCGTAAAGGAAAGAGCATACACATTGGCCCTCCCCAAAGGATTTCTGGTGAAATGTTGTCTGAAATAGTGTCGACATTGCCTAAAGTGACTGAAGATATCCATTTTTAAATTCCGAGATTTGAGGAAAATGAGCATAATTGGACAAAACAAAGTATCTTTTGGGAGTTGCCGTATTGGAAGCATAACCTTGATGTTATGCATATAGAGAAAAATTTCAGTGAAAATATTGTAAACACAGTGATGGATGTGCCCGGAAAAACAAAGGACGATATCAAAGCAAGAATGGATTTGTCCATTCTGTGTAGTAGGAAAGAGTTGAACTTGGTTACAAGTGGGTCAACTGATAGATTGTGTAAGCCAAAAGCCAAGTTTGCACCGTCATTACCTCAAAAAAGGGCTGTCTGTCAATGGTTGCGAGAGGTTTATGTGCCTGATGGTTATTGTTCTAATGTGGGAAATTGGGTGGATCCATCTAATACAAAGTTGCAAAATATGAAAAGTCATGATCATCATGTGTTCCTGGAGAATCTTCTTCCAGTAACTTTTGCTACTCTTCCGGAAGATGTGTTGGGACCCTTGGTCGCATTGAGTGAGTTTTTCAGAAACTTATGCTCCAGTGAGTTACACGTGAGCATGCTGGAAGAGACGAACAAGAACATTGCTATAGTTCTTTGTAAGTTGGAGACAATTTTTCCGCCTGGATTTTGGAATGTCATGGAACATTTGCCCATTCATTTAGCCGAAGAAGTTTTATTAGGTGGTCCTGTTCAATATCGATGGATGTATCCTTTTGAGAGGTACTTTGGCTGGATGAAGCCTACGGCAAAGAATAAAGCTCGTGTGGAGGCATCTATGGCTAACGCATACTTAGCATTTGAGATCAAACATTTCGCTGAGTATTATTTTGAATCAAAGTTGCATTGCCCGAGTATTGGGCGTAATGAGGATCTGCAACAACCCAAACGACAAATGCGAACTCTTTCAGTGTTCAACCGTAAGGGTACTCCGTTTGGAAAACGAGGAAGAAGATATCTTACTGAGCCTGAGTATCGTGTCGCACGTCTTCACATTTTACTAAATTGTGATGAAGTGCAAGCATATTTGGAGTAAGTATATCAGTTACTGAAAGTTTCATTTGAATACTTACTAATTGTTCAGTAATAATTATTTAATTTCATTCGTTAAATATTACAGTTGGTTCATACATCAATTTCGCGGCCATAATCCAAATGCGACTGATGTGGAAGTTGACTTATTTATTGAGGCAAATTTTGCACAATGGTTTGAGTATAATGTAAGTAATTTTTCTTAAGTAATCTTCAACTCCTGCAAAATATTTTTCTAACCCTAAAGAGGATTACTTTTATTTTTTTTCATAGGTCAATTCTTATCGGGTGTTTAATGATGAGAGGCATGATTTTCTGGTGAACTTATCTCATGGACCGATTATGGCAGTGGAATGTTTTTCTGGGTATAAAATTAATGGTTATCGGTTTCATACCAAGGCTAGAAATGAAGGTAAAGCAACATATAATTGTGGCATGTGTGTCAAAGGAGTTGGCGAAGGTGATGAAGTAGCAGGGGATTATTATGGCGTACTTCACGAAATTATTCGTGTTGAATTCACGGGTGAGCCAATTAAAAAATGTGTACTTTTTAATTGTGAGTGGTTTGACCCGAATGTTCCTCGAGGTCTACGTTATCCTAAATTTACCCCATATCCCGAGGTTAATCATACTAGACACTACAAAAAGTTTGACCCATTCATATTTGCTGATATTGCAACCCAAGTGGTGTATGTTAATTACCCCGAGGGGATATCAGGAAAAGCGAATTGGTGGGTAGTTATACCAAACAAACCTCGCGGTGCTCCTAAAGATAAGAATAATCTAGAACTTGCCTATTAGCAGTTTGGAATGACAACCATGAATGTGGATAATGTAATAGCAACAACATTAGTTGATGAAACTGCACAAGCTGATGATGTTGATGGACATGATTGGGGTGATGGTCATGATGGGAATGGTGATGACGAGGATGAAGAAGGTGAATGGGAGGATGAACCTGAAGACACTGATGATGATTATGATGATGAAAATATGGCATTGCAAAGTGATGATGATGATGATGACGATGTGTCCCACAATGATTGATTTAATATTTTCGTTGTATGGATATTTATGTCTGTGTATGGAGTTTTTCTTAATTGCAAACCCAGAAAAACAATTACACATATGCCATGTAATTTTTTCACTGACAATACTATAAATATTGGTGCGGTTGTATTTTTTTATTTTGTTCTTATTTATTAGATGTCTGGACTCAATGGTGGACGTGGTCGTGGTCGAACAGTCAGGAATGATACGGGTAGAGGAGCACTACAACCGACTCCACAGTATGATCCTGCTAATAAAAACTATGAAACAAACACTTTCAGTGGAATGTTTGGAGGTTTTCTTGATCTAAATTAACCATTCGGAAATTATTACGGTAGTATGAATGAGCAACCCCATATACAACCACCTTTTTTCGGTGCGGGTATGCAGACACCAATCCAACCCAATATTCCATACATGGGTGGTACTTCAGCTACTCCATTACTTTATCAACAGTTTGGCACTGTTAGTCCACATTTCAACGGTAATCAGATGATGGGGCAACCTAGAATGCCAAGCCACTCAGTGCACAACGAAGGGGTCCAAAATGAAGGGGTAGGAAGAGATAGACACAGTCCTGCACCTGATAGTGAAACTGCAAGCACCATTAATAAGATATATTTACAACCCGATGGTGACACGTTAGTTCATTACAAATTTTGTAACTTCTTCACTAATCATATTTTTTTAATGCCTACAGTAATTACTTTTAACAAATTTTTTTTTTGTTCTTAGTTTTGTTCCATATCATGGTGTAGTTTAGAAAATTGTGGAAAGCTTTGCAGGTAAGTACCCATGTGCTTGAACCACGTGGGAAGAAGTTCCATAATCTCATAGAGACATATGGTTTAATGAATTCAAGGTTAATTTTCTGTACAACGAATTTCAAAGTTGTCATTGGATTGTTTGAGATGTTCAATTACTAATATACTTCAACTTTGGCACAGAAACACTACTACTGGCATCTAGACAACGAAACCCAGATACGGCGTAACTTTGAGTACAGAGGGGCAGCTCGACTTATGGACATTCTTGGATATGCCAGGTAGTACAACAAAAAGTCGAAGTGGTTACAACCTAGTGTTTGGAATGATATGCTTAAATATTGGACTGAGAATGACAAGTTTAAGAAATTGAGCCAACAAAATAAAAAGAATCGATTGAGTGATGCTGAAGGTTTTGGTCCTTCATTACATACATGTGGCTCAATTCCGATTAGTGAAAGGAAAAGACGCCTGGTAAGGAATATGATTATTAATAAGCGTATTTGTTATATATAATGTATGGTATGGGTTGGGGTTCTCGTCGTTTTATATTCAATAGCTGGTTACTTTTTTTTCTCTTTAGGCCAAAGCATTAGGTAGGAAACCCATATGTGAGGAATTGTTTAAGGACACCCACTGCAAGGTGAAAGACAAAACTTTTGTAGATAAAAAATCTGCAAAAAAATTTGTAAGTTCAATTTGGCACATTTTATTCACAGATGAATCATATGTTACAATTGTAGGTTTAGTATGAAACTTATTTATTTCTGAAAATTTTCAGGAGGATCATCACAACAAATGACAGGAGTACTCTCAAGCTGCAACTCAAGGGAGCTCCCAACTGTCACCTATGGCCCAAGAAAAGTTTTGGATTAAAGAAAATTTGGACAAGAAAGGCCGCGTATACGGTTTTGCTACGGAGGGGGTGAAGTTGAAGAAATCAGCTACCATCGCAGCTGCGCGTCACTCATCAGTAGAGCATATTGATCCAAGAAAGCAAGCGCAACTCCTCAGTGAGAGCATAGCCAAGCAAGCAAAGGCTATAACTCAACTAACCAAGAAACAAGGGAAGACAGAGTGCATGCTGAAAAAAATTTTCAGATTTTTCAAAGGTCAAAATGCAGGTTCTTCCAGCCACATCAACTTGAACGTTGATGATGATGAAGAGGACTCCCAAAATAACAATGATGATGATCTCACAAATTTATCTGACTCTGATTAGCTGATATGATTTTCGTGTAATTTATGTAATTTGCGTGTAGATCTAAAACAACGTATATGTTGTACTTAATATTTAATTTAGCACCTTTTATGGGTAGATTTAAAACTTTGTACATATGAATATATTTGAAAATTATTGCAATATTAATTTTTTTAATTTTTGAGAACTTTTGAAATTTAGAAAAAAACTTTGGAATAATGAAATTTTTTTTTTTTTAATTTAGAGGAAATTCCGACGGAATTCCCTCTAAATTAAAAAAAAGATTTAGTTATTGGAATATCCGACGGAAATTCCGACGGAATATTCCGTCGGAAATTCCTGCTCGTTACTGGCTGACAGTTGTTCGACGGAATTTCCGACGGGTATTTTCCGTCGGAATTTCCGTCGGACTCCGTCGGAATCCGTCAGAAAAAAATCTATGACAAGCTGAATACCGACGACCCGTGCCGCATCAGTTTTTCCGTCGGAAACCCAATTTGCCGTCGGAAAAATAACCTTTTTCCGTCGAAATTTCCATCGCAGATCAGATATATTTTTGTAGTTATTTAAACTCATCATTGAATGTATAAGCATATAGTCAGCTCTGTACCTTTGTATATAATGCTATAACCCTTGTGTTTAGTTGGTTTAAGTATTAGTGAGACGGGTGGGTGTCCCGTGGTGGTGAATCTAGTCACCATATGTCTTGTTTTACCTTGTTATCAATTTATAGGTACCCTTAGTTTAGCTAAAACCATAAAATGTTGCAAAAACAGGGGAAACTCTTATAGTTTTACCCCAGGACGTCTATCTAAATGCTAATGACCTTACTCAACTTGAAAAGCATTAGGGATTTCCTTTAGAAATCTTGGCGGTGTGACTGCTCCTCAGGTTAAGGGTGTTACAATATATATATATATATATATATATATATATATATATATATATATATATATATATATATATATATATATATATAATATATATATATGCATAATATATACATAATATATATATATATGTGTATGTGTGGTGATGTGTGTATGTATAATATATATATATATATACATACATACATTATATATCTATATATATATAATAAATATATATATATAATGGTATGTATGTATGTATATATATATATATACACACACAGTGATTTCTTCCTCCCTTGTTACTTAGAAAAATTTCCTTTTCTTCTTTTTCACATTATTCATCGTCTTCCTTCTTCTACTGCTTCTCTAATTCTACTCCTACATAAATCAATAGAAGCCATATTAATCCTGGAACCCCTAGCCTCTACACCGCACATATCTTATCTTTCCCTCTCAATCATTCTCTCTCTCACCAGCTGCCATCTCTCTATATCACCTTGTTGCTTCACCAATTATAGCTCACCATCGACCACTTGGCGCCTCCTACCTTGCCACCGCTACCCCGTGTGCCACCACCAACATGCCTTGCCACCCTCTCTCTTCTCCCTTCTTCGTTGATTATAGCTAGAGCTTTCATGAAAAGCCTAACCCAAATCATAACTTTTATACATACACACATGCACAGATATATAAATATATATATATATATATATATATATATATATATATATATATATAGACGCGCACACACACACACATATATATGTATATAT
>JAKOGI010004869.1:0-19490 GCA_029747015.1 Carnegiea gigantea | reverse complement strand
TATATATATATATATATATATATATATATATATATATATGTGTATATGTGTATATATCCATATCTGTACATATGTGTATATACGTTCGACGTAAAATTATGGTATTTTATGCCCTTTTATTATTTAATAATTGCTCAAAATGAATTGGTTAATTAGATTTTCAATGGTGTTTTTGTTCATTTTGTAGGAATTGGAAAAACTTGAGAAAAATAAAAAGTAGTGCCAAAGAGAAGTATTGGATCAGGACAAGAAATAAGAAAAGAAGATCAGGCCTAGTCACGAGCCCAATTTGATTCCCAGAACATGGCCATCCTTTTTACTCTCCTCCCTTTTCCTTCTTCTCTCCTCTCCTTCTTTCTCTCTTGCGTGGGCCTGGCCCAGCTCGAACGCCGCAGAGCAGCCCCTCCTTCCTAGCTTCTCTCTTCTTTTTTTCTTTCTCTCTCTGTCGTGGGTTAGGCTCATCGTTTTTTTGTTTTCTTTCCCGAAGCCCAGACTGAAGCCCGGCTCCCCATTTCACTTCATCAGCCACGCCTCTCTCACATGACCAGTGAGCAACACCCTTCCCCAACCCTTCGTTTCTCCTTCTTCATTTCTGAAACCAGGGAAGGCCGAACAGCAGAGGAGAAGAAAACAGAGCATGTGGCTCTTCATCTTTCTTCCTTAATTCAGCTATAACCGAAGCTTCCTTCTTCGTCTCCTTCTCTTCTCAATTGTTACCCATCCTTTTTCTTCTTCCTTGTCGGTTTCAGCCCAGAACCCAGAAGAACAAAGCCACGAATAGGGCTCTTCGTCAGTTCATGCTCCTCCCCAACCGTTACTTTCCCTCTCTCCTCCTTCATGTTCATAATTAACATCGTCATCATTATCTCTTTCACCTCATCAATGGTTGATTAATGGGCAGTAATGACAAGGCAGTTATGAAGATTGAAGGAGTTGGAAGGTTTGAAAGGGCGCGTGAAATGGAGGTCGATGAACAGAGGGCAGGGGGAGCAGTAGTGCAGAGTATAGTAGATCAGGGATTTAGTTTTTGTTCTTTTGCCGGTTTACGTTTTCATTGAACTTGGATTTGGTTGTCTAAATTCCAAAAATTTATAATTCCCTCATGTTCTTGTTCAGTTTAAGGAAGAGATTTCAGGTTTTGGTTGTCGAAGTTCTGACTTGTTGAAGTTAGATTTTAATTTGCCAAGTTATGAGTTACGGAAAATTGCAAGTAAGTGTTGGTCTAGTGAGATTATTGGCACTTTGGTTCAATGTACCTATTTTGTTGAGCTTTCTTTTGCAAGTTGTATGACCACTTACAATCCATGAGTGTTTCTTCCTTTCGTTTAGTGACTTAGTCTAGTGAAGTATTTGGTAGAATAATTTGACCTTGGCTTTGGAAAAAAATAACATCCAGTTTTAATTTGATTTAGGAATCTAATGCAACCTAATCTCATTTACCATACTTGTGGATTGATATCCGAAGTATTACAACATTAAACCGTATACTTGCGGAAAATTACAACAAGTTTTTAGCACCGTTGTCGGGGATGGCATTATGAAATTAGGTTGCGTAGCCGAGTCATAATTTAGTTGTTTACATCAATTTCGTTTTCATTTTCGTTTCGTATTTTTGATTTTCGATTTTGTGTGTGTTAGTTTAGCTTTAGCTTAGATCATTTTTGATTTTTAATTTGAGTTATAGTTTTAGTTTTGGGTCAATTTAATTTTGCTATTTCGTGTGATTTTGTACTTGAAAAAAAAAAAAGAGACTAACAATTTCGTTATTGCATAGGAAATAGGCACAGAAGTAGCAGCAACAAAGAAAAAAAATAAAAAATACTATTCTTTTGTGTTTGTGTTCATTTTATATTTTGTGTGATGTTTAAGTCTTTTTGGTCTTTCTTTTATTTTCGTAACATAGTTTTATTTTTGTTAATTTATTTTTTTTATTCACTTAATTATTTAAGTCTCTTGTTTTTGTTTTAGTCATTAGTTTGTAAATAGTGTCCTAGATGCATTTTTTCCCTTAAAAAAACTAAAAAAATTAAAAACTTGAAAATCCAAAAAAATTGAAAAATTCTTAAAATTGAAAAAACACGAGCTTCAAGCATGCCAGTTTTTAATTTCCCACAATATGAGTATGGACCTTTTTGGAGTTATCTTTCGAGACTTAATGATTATCTATAAGGGCCGCACTTTCTTTCTATTGTTGACTAACTGTTTCAGTTGCTAAGTATACCGAGCTGCATTTTAATTATTTTTCACCAAGGTTACTAAGTCATCTGTGTGTGCATTCAACAAACTAATTTTACTAAAAAGGACACCGTTATTACTATTACCATTATCATAATCGTTAATCGGTTAAAAATTTTTGAGTTAATACAAACTCATACCTTCAAAATCATTATTCAATTTATTTAGTCGGCTTCCGAATTTAATTAGGACACTGATTTTAAGATGTTTCAACCAAGCTTAGACTAAACGTTAACGAGATTGGGATCAAGAACTTAGCTATTGTAGTAAATAAACAAAAAAAAGGAAAAAGAAAAGAAAGAGTAAAAAGGGGGTTCATCGGGGTCCCTTCTCCGACCCCCCAGTTCTGCCCCTCTCTCTCTCTTCTTCCTCCACGCACACACCAGAGACACCACTGCCTGCCATCTCCTTCCCTCTCCATCCACGCATCAGCGGTGAGTTAGGAAGGGACCACGGTGGTCCCTGTGCGCAGCCAACACACCGCCAGCCTCCACCACCCCCTTTCCTCCACAAAACGCCACAAATCTGACCCATTTGACCACGCGTGTGGCCGGCTCTGGACAGCGCCCACGTGCCGAAATCTAGCCAGGAGGTTCATGCTGACCTCCCCTATAAATTGAGGGGTCAAATTCGACCCAAACCGCACAAAAACACCTTCAAATTGGGAGCTAGGGTTCCGATTTTTGCAAGGCATTCGGGCTAGGGTTCAATCTCAACAGTCTGGGTGTGCATTGGTGCGAATTAAGTTGGGTTTTAGCTGAATCCAAGTGTTTCTCTACTCCTAAGTAATAGTAGTTTTAAAAAGGTTTTAGCCTATTGAGTGATGAGGCACGTTAGCTTAGAATTAGTCAGACTAGTTGAACTGATTTTATGCCTAAGTTTTCCTTAAATCAATACATGTTAATTGGACTGCTTGTTATACCTGAAATGCTGCTTAAATTAGGCTGGACTAAATTCCTTAGTTGGGCAGTAGGTATGCCCCCTTTAAAATGGTAAGAATGTGTGATTTTCATGTTTAAACGAATTGGAGACTACGGGAGTAAACAATGCTTTAATTCGTTGCATCTTTATTTAGTTAATTCGTGCTTGAATGTAGCGTCAAAATAATCTATGAATGCTTCGAATGGATGCCTATTTATTTAGTTAATTCATGGTTGAAAGTAGTTTCGAAATAATCTATGAATGCTTCGAATCGATGCCTGTTAATGTAGTTAATTCATGTTTAAAAGTGGCTTCGAAATAACCCAAAAATGTTCGAATCGATGCCCGTTAGGTTAACTAATTCACACCTGAAAATGACTTCAAAACGAACTAAGGATGCTTTGAAATGATGCATGTTAGGTCAGTGATTCATGTATGTGAATAGCCTTTGAAATGACCTACGAATGCCTTAAATCGATGAGTGTTAATCCAGTTAATTCATGTTGAAATGACCTCGAAACGACGAAATGACCCCAATTAAGTTAAATAGAGTTGAAAGGCCTTAAATGCATCTGGATTCACGTTTGAAAATGCCATAGAATGAGCGTGCTTACTCCGTAATCGTGATTCATGAATGCAAGTTAGCTTAGTTCATGCCTTGTTATTCATTTCGGGCCATTGGGGGTCTTATTTATGTTAATAAACTATGCATGTTATAGAAGCCGTATTATGTCACTAAATGGGTGCTGCTTGCTCGGTAAGTACATATGCCTTATTATACATTTCTTTATGGCTTTCATGATAATATGCTATGGTTATAGAATTCAAAACCGAGATGGTAGTCGGATGGCTTGAGAACAAACTAATGAAAGCTTTTGAGGTTCTTGTGATCGGTGTTATGAGAGGAGGGAGTCTGGGTCGTGATTGACTGCAATCGTGTGGATTGTGAGGTCGTGTGTGACTTGTTTTGCTAAGTTGAATTAAGAAGTGCTTGAATGTGCTACGTGTGAACCCCTCCCCTCCATGTCATTAAGCTTGATTATGCGTGTGAGAATGAACTTTTGGAAAAGGAGGATTTTTCATGGTTTTAAACAATAGTAGCTATAACTATTAACGAATGATGGCCTATTTTTAACCATACGAGTACAGTTTTAGGAGTGAACCTGCTAGAACGGGGGAATCCCTAAATAATTTAAAAAGGAGTGCTTTGTATTGATTTTGCTAGAAGAGACAACAAATTTATTAGCCGCTATGGCCATACACTTTAAATTAGCTAAGATATCGTGCTTAGGGACAATAAGATGGGAATGAACCTGCTTGAACGGGGGAATCCCTAACCTAGGGAGTAGTCCCGGTAGTGGAAAATCCTAGAGACCCTGACGAGGGTTAAGGTCCAAATTAGTTACCATCCCAGGAGTAAGAGCTTAGCGTGAGCGATAGTCTCACTACGGGTTGAGAATAGATCTCGCCCAACCAGCACATTATGATGATCTTATGCCCATAGTACTTTCCTAATAAGTAAGAAAAGCAGTCAACATTTCGCCATTTTAAGTGTTTCAGTAAGAAAGAAAGTTTTTAAGGGCTATTAAGAGACCACTTCGAATGAAATTCGAAAAACATATAAGGGCCATTAGAAGATCAATATGAAAGAAATTTCTTTCAAAGAATATGAGCCTTAAGAGGCTAAGTAAAATGTCTTTTAAACAAAAAGAAAAAAAGCTTCTTGTGCATGTTTTATGAATGAGATTCCAAGTATAGCTTGAATGAAATGTCAAATAAAGTATATCCATGTTATTATAATGCATCGAGCATGTAAGTTTAAAAGTGTACATTCTATGAAGACCCTTGCATTAAGTATTATACCATATAACCTAATAGTCATGAATTAGTGAAATCCTCTACTGTTTAATGTGATAATACTATTATATAAATGTGTGAAATGTGGCTATTATTGGTATTATTGCCTGCAACTGTTTTGGTTTTAAGGAGTTGAGCAAAACTCACTGAGCATGTGGTGGCTCACTCCAATCCTTTTCCCCCTTTTCCCCAGCTGATGAGTAAACAAGTGTGCTTGCTACCTAGCGTAGACCCGCCAGTAGTTACCTGTAAAGTCGTTTGAGAAGCCGTATTTTGGTCAAGCTGCCTGTCTTCTTCTTTTGGTTGTAAGAACATGTCATGTAAATATATAATTGGCCCTGGGCTGTGTCTTGAACTTTGTAAATTATTTGAATGTATGTTATGTAACTGCATAAGCCACAACGTCGGGTGTGTGACCCGTGGGGAAACTCCTAATTTTCTTTTGAATTTTGTTGTAATATCATCAGGTACCCTTTTAAGTTCAAATCTAAACTTTAAAAATGTTGTAATTATAGGCGGAACTCTTGCAGTTTTGTTCTAGGATTCCCTAACGTAAAGTTAGGTTAAATCCCTAAGAAGTTTCTAGTTACGTCAGCCTTAAGGGTCTCCCTTGGGAGGTCCTGGTGGTGTGATGCCTCTCAGGGGTAGAGGGGTGTTACATTATCATGCTTAATTAAATCAGAGTTTTTAAAAATAGAAAATTTGTGAGGTCATCGTTGTGAATTTGAATTCTGCATCTTAGGGTTATGTTGAGTCTATTCTTCCTGGCGTTGTACTAGGATTATTATCTAAAGCTTAAAATGAAGTTTGGGATTTCTTTGAAAAACTAACTTGGGATATCTATATGTTTAAACAAGCTAAAAATAATTTTGGATGCCCAACTCCTGATGGGTCTGTTTTTCATGAAAATCCTTACCCTCATGATCACATTATGAATTCACATAACCCCTCATATTCTTATGCGTCCCCTGTTTTATGTGATTATTGTGAGTCTTCTTATCAGGATGCTTGTAATTGCTTATATCTTGAGTATATTGATGCTAAATGTGCAGGTGTTGAAAAGAAGATTAATGAATTGACTGATGAAATGATAGGGACCATAAAAGTGAGAATTGCTGAATATTCTTAATGTTTTAATGAAACTAGGGAGAATTGTAATGAGCCTGACTCTAGTTTAGGATCTCCTAAACCTGAAGTTAGTCTTTGTGATAATTTTGAACCCTCTTATCTTGCTAAGCCTAATTTGAACGATGACATGCCTTTGCCTAGCCTAGAATAAGAGATAAGCCTCCCTACACCTCTATCACAAGACCTTGCACCCCATACTCGCTCACCTAAGGATGTCACTGAGGATGTCCTAGTTTTCTCCAACCTACCCGCCCCTTTTCATCACTTTTATGAGTTTCAAGAGGGTGAAGACCTTGAGAGTGCTAGTGAATTAGATATGAGCATCACACCTTACAATGAGCATCATGAGATAGATGAGTCGGAAACTCTGTCCTTATAGGAGTCATGCGAGGAGACACTTACACCCACGAGATTGGAATTTACTGATGATATTCTTTCTATAGAATATGAATCTTTTTCATGTGGGTTTGATGTCAATGTGAGTTTGGATGTGGATCTATGTGCTGAGTATGAATCTTTTTCTTTTGACCCCATGCAACCTAACTTTTTTTTTGAATCTCACAAGTCTAAATTTGTTGAGTCTGAGGCCATTGTTATTGAACATTTTGATTTAGAATAGACTCATACGCATATTGAACTTAAAGGACTTGTGAACTTAGGACCCACTACTTTGCCTAGACCGCTCATTCATGATGATCACATCTCTAGGCCGATGACAAAATTGCTGGCACATTATGAGTATGTCTGCCAGTTTGATGTTTTGGCCCAAAATTTTGATAAGTTGAAGTGGGCCCTTGCTAGTAATTTATTGCTATAGTGGATGTACTCATTTTGGCTCCAACTCTTTAATCTCTATTACATTACTTTTATTGAGAGTTGGGCTTCTTTGTTTGATAAGCAGCTACGTGCTCTAATGAGTTATGATTTGAGTAGTGATGTTTCATTCGATATGGAGTGGCTGATGCTCTATAAATTCTTTGATCGTAAGAAAGGCATAGCTCGGGTATACTTAGCACCCGACCTAGTTTGCTAAGAATTTTTCTTCTCTTCTTATCTCTTTTTTCTTTTTTTTCTTTTTCTTTTCTTTTTGTATAATTGGCTATTTTTCTTTTTCTCTCTTGTATATATATACATATATATATATATATATATATATATATATATATACATACATACATACATACATACATACACACACACACATATATATATATATATATAGTTGTTTTTGAGTCGTGCCCTTTTTGTTTTTGAGTCTTGTTTTTATTTTTGTACATTTGTTTTCTTTTTCGGTTTTATTTTGCTTCATGTTTCTTTCCACTCCCAATGAGGACATTCTGAGATTTAGGTGTGGGGGTGGGGAATAAGTTTGGAAAAAATTGGAAATAAATTTGAAAAAATTTTAAAATCTAAAAAAAAATTGGACCTTTAAAAATCCGAAAAGATTTTTCTTTTGTTTTTTTTTGGGGAAGCTTCGTGATATTCTGATCAACTTAAATCCCCTGTGCTTTGACTATTAGCTTGTATATTAGTGTGATGCACATGATAGCTTTCCGTCTTCAGTGTGTCATTCTAAGCCCTAATTCTAAGCCCAATTATTCATTGTTGATATGTAATCCAATCCCTATTTATACCATCGTCGTTAGCTGAAGGTCTTAGTCTCCCATGATTAGTTCTCCCACTTGCCTTTGACACCATTACTTTGGTTTTTGTTTGCATTCCAAAAGAAGGAAAAAACAAACCAAAAAAATAAAAATGAAAGAGAAAGAAAAAGAGAAAAATAAATTTTTGAATGACAAGTATCCCTTTGAGGTATACGCTACTGGGCGTTACCTTTTGAGGCATGTGCTACTAGGTGTTACCTTTTGAGACCATACTGCTACTGGAAAAGCTTGCGTCCTATGTTAATAAGTCACTACTATACTTTGTGTCAGTCAAGTGGGATTGAGTTTGATTCTAGTAAACCTAAGCCCTAGGATGATGATGCACTTGCACACGAGCACTAGGATGGATTCAAAGTCTTGATATATAGTGGGGTGAAACGTTAGTGCTTTGATGTTATTCATGGGCTAGAGAGCCTTGATGAGTACCTTTTATTTATATGCAGGCCAATATTTTTGCTACATGGGTGATTTAGTTGATTAGAATGTGTATATATCTTTCTCCAGTTTTGTACCCATTAATTTTTGAGAAAAAAACCAAAAAAAAGATTTTCAAGTTTTTGTTTATGTTTTCTTTTATAGATTTAGTAGGTATATCTTCTGCAAGCCCTCACGAGACCTTACTCATCTACTAGGGGTGACCAAGGGGTTTAAAGGGCTTGTTTCACATATTAAGTGCAACCATGATACCTACGAAAGTAAGTCAGTTTATTTTTCTTTTCTAGGATTTTTAGTTTTGTTTTATTCAAGGACGAGCAAAACTCAGGTGTGGGCTTATCTTTTCGACCTGAAATTATGATATTTTATACACTTTTATTATCTAATAAATGCTCAAAATAAATTGGTTAATTAGATTTTCAATGGTGTTTTTGTTCATTTTGTAGGAATTAGAAAAACTTGAGGAAACTAATAAATAGTGCTGATGAGAAGCATTAGATCACGATAAGAAACAAGAAAAGAAGATCAGACCCAATCATGAACCCAATTTGATTCCTAGAACCACGGCCCCTCCTTATTCTTGTTCCTTTTCCTTCTTCTCTCCTCTCTTTCTTTCTCCCTTGTGTGGGCCTCTCCCAGCTCCAAGGTCGTAAATCGGCCCCTCCTTCCCAGCTTCTCTCTTCTTTTCTCCTTTCTCTCTTTGTCGTGGGCTGGGCTCATCGGTTTTTTATTTTCTTTCCCGAAGCCCTGACTAAAGCCTGGCTCCCCATTTCATTTCATCAGCCACGCCTCTCTTACGTGACCAGTGAGCAACCCTTATTCCTAGCCCTTTATATCCCCTTCTTCATTGCTGAAACCAGAGAAGACCAAACAGCAGAGGAGAAGAAAACAGAGCACGTGGCTCTTTATCTTCTTCCTTAATTCAGCTATAACCGAAGCTTCCTTCTTTGTCTCCCTCTCTTCTCAACTGTTACCCATCCTTTTTCTTCTTCCTCGTCGGTTTCAGCCTAGAACCCATAAGAACAGAGCCACGAACAGAGCTCTTCTTCAGTTCATGTTCCTCCCCAACTGTTACTTTCTCTCTCTCCTCCTTCATGTCTATAATTAACATCATCATCATTATCTCTTTCACCTTATCAAAGGCTGATTAATGGGCAGTAATGACAAGGCAGTTTTGAAGATGGAAGGAGGTGGAAGGTGCGAAAAGGGGCTTAAAATGGAGGTCAACGAACAGAGGGCAGGGAGAGCAGTAGTGCAGAGTAAAGTAGATTAGGGATTTAGTTTTTATTATTTTGTTGGTTTACGTTTTCGTTGAACACGGATTTAGTTGTCTAAATTCCAAAAATTTATAATTTACTCATGTTCTTGTTTAGTTTAAGAAAGAGATTTCAGGATTTGGTTATCGAAGTTCTGACTTGCTGAAGTTAAATTCGAATTTCCCAAGTTATGAGTTAAGGAAATTGTGAGTTAGGGTCGGTCTAGTGAGATTATTGGCTCTCTGGTTCGATATATTTATTTTGTTGAGTTTTCTTTTGCAAGTTGCATTAGTACTTACAATCTATGAGTATTTCTTCCTTTCTTTTATTGACTTAGTCTAGTGAAGTGTATGGTAGAATAATTTCTCCTTGGCTTTGGAAAAACATAAACATCTAGTTTTAATTTGATTTAGGAATTTAATGCAACCTATTCTCATTTACCATCCCTATGGATCGACATCCGAAGTATTACAATGTTAAACCGCATATCTGCGGAAAATCGCAACAATATATATATATATATATATGTATGTATATATATATATATATATATATATATATATATATATATATATATGT
The DNA here is from genome assembly GCA_029747015.1 of Carnegiea gigantea. NCBI lineage: Eukaryota > Viridiplantae > Streptophyta > Magnoliopsida > Caryophyllales > Cactaceae > Carnegiea > Carnegiea gigantea. Next base: position 9,415 of record JAKOGI010004869.1, on the reverse strand, counting down.
ATAATGTATATGTATGTATATATATATATATAGATTATATATATATAATATATATATATATATATATATATAATATATATATATATATAATATAACAAATGTACATATGTATATATATACATACATAGATATACAATATATGTATGTGCATATATATAAAGATAACATATATATCTCTATATAGTAGGACGTATTGTATGCATGCATATATATTATATATATATATATGTATGTAGGGTACGTATTTAACATATAAATACGTATATAATATATTTTGTATATATATATATTATAGTATATATATATAATATGTATATGTAGATATATCTGTAGATATATATATATATATATATTATATATATATATATGTATATACATAACTATATATATATATATATATACACTATATATATAAATATGTATATTATGTATATATATATGTATATCTATATATATATATATATATATATATAATATATATAGATTATATATGCACAATATATTATATATATATATATAATAACTAGTATGTATGTGATATATATATATGTAATACACACACACACACACACACACACACAAAATATACATTGCACACAGACAATATATATATATATCTTTTGTGTGGGTGTATACATATATACATATATATATTATATATATATATATATATAATTATATAGATATATATATATATAGATATATATATATATATACAAAACCCACAACACAAAATACATATAATATATATATATATAGATATATATATATATATATATATATATATTATATATATATGTGTGGGTGTGTGTGTGTGTGTATGTGTGGTGTGTATACATATGATAAATATATATATATGTACACACCACCACCTAAATACATTATATCTACATATAGATATAATATATATATATATATTTATATATATATATATATATTATATATATATATACATATACAACACATATATATACATATATACATATATATATTTATATATTTAAATGTATACAGGGGAAGGTTCAAGTGAGCACCCTTTTTTAAGTTGGCACTAATCTTATGTGGGCGCTTGACGTCTTAACGATCAGATGTTGATGTAAAGGCTTAGGTTAAAGAGTTCTTGCTAGCAATTTTTAAAAAAGCAAAAAGAAATTGGATGGGGTGGGAGTAATCTATTGACGTTTGACATTCTCCCCCCATCTCTCTCTCTCTCTCTCTCTCTCTCTCTCTCTCTCTCTCTCTCTTCCCCTCTCTTTCTCCCTCTCTCTGCTTCCAGCCCAAGCCGATAGCTATTCGTTGATTTATTGCTGGGTGGACACTTCGGTGATAGATTTGGCCCTTCTACTCCATCTTTTCACTCAATTCACTAAAGCCGCTGAAAACAGCCAGGTATTGGTTCCTATTTCATCATTGTTGTCCGACTAACCCACAAGTAGCCATGCTCCGTACTCTACTAACTGACATGGTAGAGAAGTCAAGTTCTTTCAATCTGATTCATACTGAATGTGAGTAAGATTTTTTTCAAATTGAATCTAGGATTTTACTAATTTTTTACATCAACTTTGAAGTTCAACTTACGAAATCTATGTCAATAAATCTGTTGAATGGTAGTCAACTAGGATTTTTAATTAAGCTGGGTTTGGTTGTATTTCTAAACACCCAATCAATTGGTTTGCTTTTATTTGGAAGTCTGAGTTGAGTTATGTTTAGGAAGTATCAAATATTCTTCGTATGCTTCTCTAATTGCCCTATAGTTGGCGTAGAAAATTCTAAAATTTGTTAATGACCATGGGGACTAAGTTGAGATGTGTTTGGCATATTTTGGCATATTAACAACATGTGTTACCATTTTAAGCGTTAAGTAATGAAATTATTCCCTTGATTTTCAATCCCAAAAGTAAAAGGTAGATTGATTTTTGGAAGTCGAATTTACTTATGTTGAGAAATCAAATTGAGTTTGTTAGGCACGTTTAATCTAGCAGTGTTTTGAGTTGTATTGAACTTGATTTAGTTTATATAGGTACACCAGTATTGAAATTATGGTGGTTGACTTTCTGTACAGCTCTTTTCATCTGCTCCAGTTGTTGTTTGATGTTTTATTTGGCTTTTTTATTCCATGAATTGTGAATACATCGGTCATAAACTTCTCTGATGAAGTTCATGACCTACGTAGCCAACCTTCCGCTCAATCATGTGGGTGATTGTAATAAATTGCTTGGGTCAAATTTGAAAGTCAATGCTTTTATTATTGAACTTGATTCCTCTTATAAGTGCAACATGATATGGGACTCCTTGTGTTCTGTATCTCACGAATTAAGATCTCCAACATTGAAGAGGTCATTTGATACTTAAGGTAACGATGTGATCTTGTAAAGCCTATTAGCTCAATTGGTGGAACATTTGTGATCTTGCACAAAAGATGTGGGTTCAGGTTTGGGGGGGTCTTAAGCCAAGGCTCTTCAAACTGTAAAAAAAAGGAAGAAGAAGAAAATTGGATAATTGGGTACCTGAAAAACCAAACAGAAAAATTTGGGTACCCAAATTTTGGGCCCGAAAATTTCGATCGGTTTCGGTTCATAACTTGCCAACCCAAAAATTTGGGTACTTGAATGGAAACCTATTTTGGTTCGGGTACCCAACCCATGAACACATCTAGTTTCAGTGGATGTTAGTTGATGCTAAGTGAGGTGTACAACTTTGTCCCTATTAGCTCAATTGGTACAGCATTTGTGTATTTGTAAACAAATAGTGAGGGTTCGAGTCCCTCATAGGCTCATGAGATCTAAATTAGTTTGGTACTAAAAGGGGCGTACAACGCAAAGCCATGTTGCTTTCTGGATTCTACCAACTTAGTTTGCAAAAACACCATCCTAGATCTCAAATAAGCTCAACAAATGTTGCTTTCTGGAGCCCAAACAGGCTACAATATGTCTACAGTTTCATTTCCTTATGTTGGTCTTCCTGAGATAGTTCGATATGCCATGGTTGAGGTGTGACTTGAGGCTTGAGCTACTTTACTTCAGAGATACTTTGGCATTCATAAATATACTTTTGCTACTTTACTTGAGCTATAACTTCTATCTGACATGCTGCCAAGGTTCATAATGGATAACTGAAACAAGGAAAAGCCAAACATAAATGGAAGATAAATTGATGTAAGCTCATCTCAAACTGCTAACTATGTTTTTATACAGCCTATCATTTCCGTTGTTGAGCTGTAAAAACTATCTTATTATTCTTTTCTTGGGTTTAGATATGATTACAACACATCTTTGAAGCCATGGGTTCACTTAATGCAATGAGAAAGAAGTCATCTCATTGTCTTGCCAACATATATAACACTAGATGAAAGGACCATGTAGGATTCGAACCTACACCTTTTGTTCTATAGCACAAAAGTTCTACCACTTGAGCTAATAGCTAGCACAATACTAACCAATAGATCACCTCAATGGCATCCTTTACAAAGAAATAGGTTCACAAAGTCTGCCTCAATAAATGATTCATTCCGTGAGAAATACGTATGAGTGAATTGAAGTATACATTAAAATTCAAATTTTAATGCACAATTTCATATCCAGTGAGCACTTTGATGAACTATACACTAGATGTCTTAAGAAACACAATCACATCAGCCTTCACAAGCAAAATCTAATATTTTGCATTACAAATTCTATTAGCTTGTCAGGGATTTGAACCCACTTCTCTGTACAATTGCACATTGTTATACCATTAAGCTAGTAGGTTTTAGCGAAGTTATAACTACTTCACTAAACTGTACAAAAAATCAAAAATGCAAAATGCACATGAAGTAGCAAGCCATGCTTTACTACTTAGTGCACCCCTAAAAAAAGGTAAGCCATGCTTTACCTAAGTAGAATCCAAGCCAAACATTCACAACGCATTTCACTTCTTCATGACGGTTTAGTCAGTAATTTTGAGTGCTTCAGCTTACAACTGAATCAAAAGAGGAAGAGCTATGATTTTCCAATTGTAAAGGCTATATGTAAGTACTCTCAGAATCAGAAGAGGACAAGCTATGATATATATATATATAAGAAAGAATTTGACTTGCAATTAGTTTAACAAATAAGTGTTAATGAGATATCTGAAATTAGGATTTCGTAACTAGATATCTCAAATTAGAATTTTACAAGCAACAATTCACTTTTATGGGCAAATATTTCCTACAATCCAACAATAATAATGGGTTATCATCATGGGTTTTTTTTATCTATTTCAATTTTCAAAACCTGAATTTTGCCTCCAAAATTTCAAATCAGGATCCTCCAAATTTTTCCAATCAACATTTTGAAATTTGAATTAACCAAAAAAAAAAAAAAACCAAGGGAGCTAACCCTATAACAGCATTTCACAATCAGATGCTTCACCCCAAATTTCAAATTTCACTGCCATTGAGCTGCGTTGCCAACCACTATCATTAAAAAACTCAGAACATTCAACCCACAAGCATCAAGGAACATGCCAAGATAGATCGAGCCCCATTTTAAAATTAGCACTTCCTAGATTTATAATTTTACTATCATATACAATAACCCAATCTTACAATTAGCACCAAAACATTCACATAAAACCCATTTTTGATGATTTAGTTAACGAATTGACCAAAAAAAAAAAATTATAATGGAATAGTGGTAGCGGGCGAACCAAGGGCATGTTTTCCAGTAGCTAGAAACGATGAGAGTCAGCACAGTTCTGGTGAATCACAAACCTGCGATAGACAGATCTAACCAGGGGAGAAGCGTATGTCCGGTACTAGCGATGATGATGCGCCGCTGCACCTTGGCTACCGGAGACCCAAAGATGCGGTGGCTGGGGTTGAGTCTAGTGTAGAGAAAGAGAGAGAAGTCGAGGTCCAGCGCTGGCAAGAGGTGTGGCCACCGGAATCCTTGGCTGTTGGAGATCCAATGAGGGAGAGGACAGATAAAGGAGCAAAGAGAGAGAAACGTAAGATGGAAAAATTTTGATGTTTCAATGACACCTCCCCCTCTTGACTGATCTTTTATTTTTTTAAATACTTAAAAGTGCCTTTTAATATCAGCCATTATATACTTACACACACACACACACACACACACACACACACACACACACACATATATACATACATATATACATATATACATATACATATACATATATATGTATACACACACACACAAAAACACATACACACACACACACACACATACACACATATATTTTTATTTTTTTTTTACAAAAATCATAAGTTCTCATTCCTTGACACACTTTATATAAAATTTGTATGTATCCTATCACCTATTTTAAGACGATGTCTATGTACTTCCTATAACTCTTTGTGTGTTGTGCTAAGAATAAAACTCTTTGTCTTGTGTGCTCTTTGATTAAGTAGGATGTAGCTTTCCACCCCTTTGGCATGCCCTGATATTTCAGTTCGTTTCTAGCTCTCCAGATGTGGTATATGGTTGCTGTGAACATAGAGTAAATGATTCCTTTGTGCTTCCTGGGCATTGGCAGTTGCAGGAGGTACTCGTACCACTCTTAGAGACTTGTTACTGTGCATTGTATTCTCATCCATGAGGCTATGTGTTGCCATACTTGCTTCGTATAAGTACAGTTAAAGAAGAGATGCTCTTATGTTTCTTCTCCCTCATTACACAGGTCACTTCCAGTAGGTATACCAGGGCTGTACCTAGCTATTCTAGTGTTCACTGGGATTTTCTGTTGCATCAGAAGCCAGGCTATAAATGAATGGCCGGGAGTAGCAGGTCTGGTCTAGATTATTTTTGTCCATATAGGTTGTCTAGACTGAAGGTTCAGGTACCAGTTGTACCCTGACTTGACTTTGTATTCTCCCTTTGGGTCCCCTTTCCAGTGCCACTTATGCTGCTCTGAACTTCCCCATTTGAACTCTTCCTTGACTTTGCATAATTTAGACAATACCAGCAAATGTCATTCACTGTGGTGTGTCCCAACCAGTCCTTGTTTATCATATATATTCTATGCACCCATTTTATCCACAGGCTATCTTTCTTTTTTGTCACTTCCCACCCCAGCTTCGCAATCCATGCTTTGTTCCACGCTTCTAGCTTTTTGAGGCCTATCCCTCCATTTTCCTTTGGTAGACAGACATTTTTCCATGCCACATAAGGGTCTTCTTGTATGTGTTATCTGCACTCCAAAGGAAGTTGCTGCACAGTACATTTATTTGCTTTACAACCCCCTAGGGTAATATGAGGATTCTTACCCAGAATGTATATATCCCCATTAGTACTGCTTGAATGAGAGCAGTTCTCCCTACATATGATAAATTTCTCTTTGACCAACTTTTAATTATGGCTGTGACTTTCTCTAGTAGGCTCCTGCATTCTATTTTGCCTAACCTGTTAGCTGTTATGGGGTTCCTAGATACCTAAGAGGAAGGGATCCTTCTGAAGAACCTGTTGTTTTGATTATCCTTTGCTCTGTTTATGGTTCACAACCCCTTATAACTATCTCTAACTTGCTGTAATTGGCTGTAAGGCCAGTGGTATTCGAGAATGCTTGAAATGCTTTTGTTAAGCTTTGTACTGATTGCACCTCTGCTGCACAAAATAGCAGTAGATCATCTACAAACATCAAGTGCACCAAGTCGTGGTTTTTGCATCCTCGGTGATATTTGAATGAGGGTGTAGCACTTGCTATTGATAGATATTCCATCGTTAGTACAAATAGGAGAGGTGATAAAGGGTCTCCTTGTCTAAGGCCCATCCCTCCTTTAAATTATCCAGCTGCCCCCCATTCAAAGTAATGGTGAAGTGTATAGTTGTCAGACATGCCATTGTCCATGTGATGAAAATTCCTGGAAATTTGAGTTTCTCCAAGAGTTCCTTTATAAAGTCCTAGTGAACCGAATCGTATGCCTTCTTTAAATCAATTTTCATGAGGCATCGAGGGGATATGTTTTGTTTGTTGTACCTCCTTGCTAGCTCTTAACTTAGGAGAACATTATATAGCAATTCCCTACCTTGGACAAATGCTCCTTGACTTGGGTTAATTATAGTTGGAAGGACCTTTTTGAGCCTATTGCATAGAAGCTTTGATATGCTCTTGTAGATCACTATACAACATGATATAGGCCTAAAATCAGCTGCAGTCATGGGATGTGGAGTTTTAGGCAGCACTGCCAGATCTGTTAAGTTGCATTCAGAGAGAAGCTATCCTGTGGTGAAGAATTCCTGTATAGCATTATAAACCAATGGTCCTATACCCCCCATGTTGTTTTGAAGAATCCGCTTGAATAACCATCGGGTCCTGGGGATTTCTCATTTGGTATGGAAAATATCACTTCCTTTATTTCCTTGTTGGTAACTGCTAAGCATAGCATTAGTTGTTGCTCTATGGTGAGGGCTGGTCTAGCTTGTATGATATCATGTGAGATTTGAGTGCGACTGGTCTTTTGTTCTCTTAGGAGTTGTTGGTAAAAATCAGTCATCAATTTGGCTACTGTTAGGAACCCATAAACTCTAATGCCTGTTGCATCATTAATAGAGTAGATGTAGTTAGCTTTCTTTCTTTGTTTCTTTTTTGCAAAAAGAGCTTAGTGCACTGGTCCCCGCTGTTGATCCAATCTAGTTTGCTTTACTGTCTCATAAGCTTGATGGATGAGTCCAAGATGTCTATACTTCACGGTGTGCCTTTTCTTGCTCCTACAGTCCCATATTTAGTGGGTCTTGATGTAGCTGGCTTTGAGTGTGTCCCAGTTGTGCCCTACTTACTGCTAGTTGGTGATGAATGTCTTGGAGCCTGCGAGCATTCACTTGTTGCAATGGACTTTGTAGCCATTTGAGCACTTGAATCAGTTGATACATCTCACTGCCTGCTGCCATATGTTTTATTGTATTTCTCACTGTGGTTGGAAATTGAGTATCCTTGCTCCACATGTCACAGTACTTGAAGGAATGTGTGGTTTTGGGGCTGTTGCAGAAAGTTATCTTTAACGGTGAGTGGTCTGAAATCCCCTCTACCAAATATTCTACCTAAGTAAAATCAAAGAGGTGAAACCATTCAAGATTCATGAATGCCCTATCAATCCTTGACCATAGCCTTCTTCCATTACGGCCCCTGTTTGACTAGGAGTAGTAGCTACCAAAGCTTCGCATTTTTGTTAGTTCACACTGATCTATACAGTCTGCATAGCCCCTTACTTCACTATGTTGCACTTCATCTCCTCCCAATCTGTCTTGAATATATAACACTGCGTTGAAATCTCCTATCACCAGCCAAGCTTCTATTGCTTGTTGGTTGAGCTCCCTGAGGTTGTGCCACAAGGGCCTTCGTTGTTCTTCCTTATTGTACCCATAAACATATGAAATGTGAAATTGCTTTTGGGTACTAATATGAACAATGGCACAATGGATCAACTGTTCTGTTGTCTTCTCAATATTTACTGTATATCTATTGGGTTTCTAAATTACCCATATTCTGTCTTTCACTTCTGGCCGAGTATTAGAGTAACAATGACATCCCTATAATGCATTTATGATCTTGTTGATATTGTGTGGTTTGACTTTAGTTTCCAAAAGCCCTACCAGCCTTGCAGTGTGCTTATTAAGTACTGAGGAGATGTCGTCCTTTTTATTTAGGCCATTAAGGCTTCTAACATTCCAGCACATGATGTTATTCATATGGGGCGTGCACTGCCCTATTTTTATGGGATACCATGTCCACTATTTCATTCTCCTAGAGTGCCTGAAAAGAGTTTGTTGTTAGCTCTTCACTTTCCCTTGTTTTAAAGGGTGATCTGCATGCTATTCTCTGGGGTGTTATAAACTCTATATGTATAGTTTGCTGAGCGTACCCTTCCTCCTTATCCTGACTGCTACTGCCTACCACCCTCCATTCTTGTCAAACCACCTTTTTCTTTCTGTATTCCTCTTCTAGGTTCCTATGCATAGAGCAGTGATTACACCTCACAGGTTGTCATTCAAATTTAACTCGCTGCCTCGTGACCAGTGGTGGATTTGTGCCAATGACACAGCACAGAATTACATGACTCCAGTATTCGATTTCTCGTGCCACATCATGCCGTTAACTTTTAGCACACTTGGTGCCATTTATAATTGGAGCCTCGATGAATTTCAGAGAAAGACCTTCATCTGGATTAACCATGGAGGCATATGAGCTATTCGTTCTGGTTTGTTCGATTACTACTGGAGAGCTTTGAGGGTTGTCTTCATTGGTACTTGGTTCCAAACTCGGGTTCCCCAACAACGAAAAATCAAAATGGATTCACAGCATCTTGGATTCCAGGGAGATTTGATGGCGTTTAGGCCAGATTAGCCTATTTCTGCACTCTGGGTCTTCCCCTTCACCCTCTCGCTATTAAAGGTGTATATATATATATATATATATATATATATATATATATATA
>JAKOGI010004868.1:0-19507 GCA_029747015.1 Carnegiea gigantea | reverse complement strand
CCCATTCTTTTAGACAAATAAAGCTCATCTTTCTAATCCAGATTTGTTTCATATACCTTTCATTCTTTTCAATGGCATACCTTCTTGAAGGACATGAATATTGATAGTGACCAGTTTTACCACAATGAAAGCAAACAATATTTTCAGGTAATCCCACATACTTTCTATGGATTGGGTAAATGGTTCGTTTAGGCTTATATCCAAGTCCTTTTTTGTTTCAACTATGGTGAGTGTTTAACCAATTCAATGCTCTTGAGGACTTGTTCCAACGCTTGGTTGTGACAAGCTTGGTTTCTAGGTTTTCTATATTAGTATGCAAGCTCTTGTTCTCTTCGAGCAAAGACTCAACCATTCCTTCCACCTCAAGGAGTTTCTTTTTTTTTTTTTTTTGTTTTTTTTCCTCCACTCGTTAGGCATAAAAAAGCGAAATAAAATAATAATTCCCTCTATTAATAAAGAGGTTTCCTTGGAGCATGTATTATTTTCATATAAAAAAAAAGCCCCCCCCAGTTTGTCATTTTTCAGGGTTCATTTTCAAGTTCAGGTCTGGACATCTCGTTTTTTGTTTCCTTTCCACCTTTCTTTTTTTCTTTTTTTTTATGTTTTTTTTTTTTTTTTTGTTTTTTCTTTTTTTTTTTTTATTTTTTTTTTTCTTTTTTCCTTTTTTTCTCTTTTTTTTTTCTTTTTTTTTTTCATTCAATTATTTCAGCACAAGTTCCAAAAGTAGTATATCCATCAAGGTATACCAAAGTTTTTCGAGAGTTGCTTTATTGAGACCACGTACCTTGTTCTTGAGATCAGTCAAGCTGTTTGTGGATTCATCATCTGAGTCTGATTCACTTTGTGCCATGAGAGCTACAACATCTCCTTCACTTTTAGATTCACCTTCATCCTCAGAAGAGTCTCCCCAGGCAGCAAGCATAGCCTTCGAGAATCTTTTGCCTGAGGTGTTCACAGGTTGTTTCGAACCTGTTTTCTGGGTTGTTCGAACTCCTGCTCTTCTCGAAGCAGAGGGCAGTTTTTCACAAGGTGATCTGTTTGCCACATTTAAAACACCCTGTGAACTGTTCTCGGGGGGTGTTTCTAGATTTACTGAAGTTCTTTCTTTTGCTGTTTTCTTTGACCTTTTTGAAGAATTTCTTGAACTTTCGTGTCATTAAGGCCATCTCTTCATCCTCAAGGTCAGAGTCATCATCCTCTTGTGCTTTCAAGGCAAGCCCACGATCCTTGTTCTGCTCCTCCTTTTGTTGTGAGTTCTTTCTGAGTTCATAGGTTTGAAGATTGCCAATCAACTCGTCGAGGGTGATCTTGTTCATGTCTTTAGTTTCTTGGATGGCTGTCACCTTCGCTTCCCAAGACCGAGGCAAAATCCTTAGAATCTTCCTCACCAGCTCTTCTGTGGTGAAGGATTTCCCAGGGATTTTAGCTCGTTTGTTATGTGGGTGAAGCGTGTGTACATATCCATCACGTTCTCATGATCACCCATATCAAACAACTCATATTGCCTCATGAGTAGCTCAATACGTGACTATTTGACTTGACTTGTTCCTTCATGAGCTACTTGGAGGGCATTCCATATCTCTTGAGCTGACTCACACTCCGAGATACGTGTATATTCATCTGGACCTAGGCCAAAATATAATAGCTTCTTGGCCTTGGCATTCTTTTCCATTTTCTTATAGTCTTCAGCATCAAACTCTATGGGTTCCTTGGGAACCTTCTCACCATCTTCAAGCACCTTGGTGGGAACAAGGGGCCCGTTCTTGATGAGCATCCATAACTCATAATCTTCTGCCTGAATATAGTTCTCCATCTTATTCTTCCACCAAAAACGAAAAAACTATACTATAATGTTGGCGTTGAAAATTTTGAAATTAGGTTGGCCGAGTTAATAGGATTGCCCATTCAAGAATTCCTTCTGGTGTATCACGCCTCCATCTTCAGAATCTCTCAAGGTGTTTTTTCGTGTGGTCTGTTTTTTCGTTAGGCCTTTTTGTGAGAGAAACCTGCTCGATACACTTGTTTTGGTAATATTTAGGAGTACGTACCCACAAGTAGGGGGCTTCAGGATGTGAATTGTGGATGTTCGATTTACGTACTTACTGGAAAACACCCTCTTGATTGCAGAGTTGTTCTACGAATTACAAACAAACTTCTGACTTGGTTTGCACCAGATGTTTTCAATTTGCTCAAAGGCGGAAAAATCAACAATGGAAAATGCGGAAATAAAGCACACACAACTTTTTCCGTGGGACAAACAAACCTTAGCCCAACTGAGCTGTCTTCGTCGCGTCTGATTTCCTATGTTTTCTTCGTTTTCTTATTGTGAAAAACCACGACCTACCTCGTGTAGGATTTAACCACTTTCACTAACGGGTTGAACACGTTACAAAAGTAACACACCTTGTTACAACTTGCAACCACGTAACCTTCTTTTCTAAGAAAGGTTACACCACGTCCAAATCTCACCGGATTGGACACGTCCAAAGTCCACACGACTGAGGACCACTCACTCACTTTTCTGATCCAAGATTAGGGTTACAAAACACCTTACGGGGGTGCTTCTGATTTAAGCAGATGTAAGGTACAATGAGGTCCTAGTATGCCAATATCTTGAAAGCTCAGTTTAAACACAACTTGTTTCGGTTTTTCTTTTCTCAAGAGTAACTCGAAAAATTCTTCTCACTAGAAAAACCACTTTTGTAATTTTCCCCTTTTTTGCGTATGTTGTGTATGTTTTTCGTTTTTTCTCTCTTTTTTGAATGGGAGTGAAATGTTGATATTTTAAACAAAAAATCCAACAGTCAAAAACAAGGAGAAATGATAAAATCAGCTATGTTTAGCAAAGAAAGATTTTTGCTTAGCACAAAGAATTCCAACGGCTAAAAGATCAATGAGGATAGAGTTTTCCCAATATTGTAGGGATTTGAAAAAGTCTATCTTTTCCCCTTTAAAAATAGCCGTGAGATACATGGGAAAGAATCTCAGCTTTGAATTTTGAATTAATCACTTCCCAAAGGATAAGAAAGAAATATTTTCGGTTTTGGTAAATATTTTCCAAAATCAGTTTTGCAAATCTCCCAAGGGATTTTTCATATCAAAAAGATTTTCTACAGCTTAAATTGCTGTCTTGGAATTTTATGAAAATATATTAGAGCTTTTGGCCAACCAAAATAAGTTTTCCAAAGTAACCGGGTTTGGCCGTTGCAGTTCAGAAACACCCTAGGTACCTTGTTTACAGGGTTGTTCAAACTTGGTGTTCTGAAGCAAATAGCGCAACCAATTCAAGAGTGGTTAGTTAGAGACTTTTCAAGATTGGCATATTAATAAGAATCTAAAAAATAAAACCTAAATTACCCAAGACATCTTGTTGTAGATCCAGTCATCTTGTTCAAGACGAATACGCTGCCCCAACCACCTAGACCAACCTGTTTGCGAGGTTGTTCTTGTATCGCTTGAGTTCAGAAAGGCCTGTTTGCTGGATTGTCCTTGAAACACCTAGCCTGTTTTGTTCTTGTATTGCTTGAGTTCAGAAACTGATCTTAACACACAATCAACTAATCGAGGTGGTGTTCTTGACTTGAGCGTGAGTCGTCAAGGTATGAGACCTGTTCTTAAGACTTGTTCTCAACATTCAGCAAATAAGTTAAGACGCATATTGAAAATAACAGCGTATGCCTGTTTGGAGAACTTTGTTTGGAGCAATATTACTTAAGAGCATTTTACACTTGGGTTTGTTGTCATCAAAACTGAATATACTAATTCAACAATAGTGTTATGATTTTCTTCTCTTTCTGAAAATGTTCCACTGTGATAGTCACAGATTTTCTATAAGTCAATTTTTAAGACCGCTGCCCAGGTTGTGTTGAACACATCTGTTTGAAGGATTAGATTATCTTTTGGTTCTGGAAGTATTAAACTTGGTAGTTGTAAGCATTTTTCCTTTAGTTGTCCGATGATTTCTGATATGTTTATCTGTCCAACCAAGGGTGTTATTTTTCAGGAGTAGGCTTCGGAGATCCTTCTTATTTTTTCCTAAGTCAGGAATGTAGGAATTGACATATATAGTTTAGTAGTCTTAAGAAATCTTTGAATTTATTTTTTAGTTCTAAGATCACTGGTGTACTCATTGATTTTTCTTGAGATATGAGGTTGTAAGCTTATTCTATTAGTGCCTACTTTGAAACCTAAAAATTCAATTTCCTCTTTTACAATAACACCTTTCTTTTCATCAAAGCAGATGCCTTCTTTGATAGCCATTTTTATAAAGAGATTGAGATGTTTACTATATTTTTTGAGCTTGTTTGAGCTTAACAGGATATCATCTACTTAGATAATAAGAGAAATGTTCAGATATTTAAAAGCATTGTCTATTCTTCTTTGGAATATTTTTCATGTATGTTTTAGTCTGAAAGGCATGATGATCCTTTCATAGAATCCTTGAGATGTGCTGAAATCTGTGTATTTGACGCTATTTTATTCCATTTTGATATATCAAAATCCTGACTTACAATTGAAATTCAAGAAATACTTTGTGTTTTTAATGAGATTGATTAATACTTCTTTGTTGAGTAGGAAATAATTCTCTGATTCGGTGAACTGATTTAACTTATTATAATTTATTACTATTCTAGCATTTCTTCTCCTTTGTTCGGCTTCATTCATTTGTTTGGCTTCATTCATTGCCATAAAGGCTAGCGAAGAATATGCTCCTTTAGAAGGTCCAATTAATCCTTTTTCTAATAGTTCTTTGATGTATACTCTGAATTCTCTAATGCCTTCTTTAGAGTATAATATAGGTTTTTCTTTAATATAAATTTTTTGTGTTATTTCTATTTTGACTCTAGAATGTTTTGGTTTCCAAAACTGTAGAGGATTTTCTGAGTAAATTTATTTTAACTTAGTCAGCAGATATTCTTTTTTGAGTATGTTTACTTTAAAGTTAGGTTTTTGGATCTGCATTTGGAGTGAAACTTGTTCATAACCGTGTCCATTGTGCTTCACGTGCACTCTACAAGGGTGATTTAATGTGAGAATTTTGAGAGTCTGTCCACATTTAATAGTTAAATATACGGTGTATGCAGTTTGGGAAAACCTTGCAAATTATTTGAGAAAATCATTTCCAAATAAAATATCATATCCTGAATTATATTGGAATACCAATGGAGTGTTAAAAAATTTTATTTCCTAAAATAACGGGAACATTATTTTGAACAAATTCTAAATGAGCAATTGTTGAATACATTCCTTTAACTTGAATCTTTTGGTTCGAATGGGGTTTTTGCAATCTTGATAAAAGAAATTGGTGAAAGAAAATTACTTATAATCCTATATCTATTAAGGTTGTTGTAGTAATATCTAGTTCTTTTACGGTAACTTCAACATAAGTGAGAATAGAAAATTCAATATGTTTCATATTCCATAAAGATTGATTTTAATTTCTTGATCAATTAAGTGATATATGAAGGGTTTATTTCATGGGATGCAAATTGATCAAGGAAGGTCATTCCTAATGAGATGTGATAAAATTCATTGTATATAGTAGGATCTATATAACAATCATGTTCTAGATGGATTGATTCAGAAGTTTTCATCATAATTATGGATTTTTGAGTAAGAGTAGTTCTTCTGCCGTCTAAGTAACAAAACTATGTTCTTGAGTTGGGATAACTGGAATTGCTAGAGTTATACAATGGCATTGAGAAGCTCCAGTGTTTATGACCATTTTGTCTTTTATCCAATTATGCTCGTTACAATATTCTAGTCTAACTTTATTTATTCTATTACTACTATTTGGATTGTTCAAATTAAAGCTCTTAATGTTAACTCTAGATGAACTTAAGCTTCTAGGAAGAGTTTGCTTTGTTAACTATTCTCATCTTATGGCTATATATGATAGACTAAGTGCTACGCTAGTGGATTGTTCATCTTCATCTACTGGTTGAAAGCCTGTTAGAGAAGGTAGTCTTACATCCTGTGTTTGTGGCAATATAACTGAGCTTATAGTTGAAAAGTTTGGGTCGACCGTAAGTTTTTCTCTCTGATTTATTTCTTTTATAGGAAAATTAGTATTGGAAAAAATATATAATCCTATGTAGTAGAATGATAATGCATCATTGCCTGGTTTGGGTCCTATATCAGTTGCAATTTTGAAATGTAAATTGAGAGTATCTTTACTTCTTAATGTAACTAAATAATAGGGTAAGATTCAAAGACAAGTTTAGAGTAAATTAAGTTACCTTGAAGTGTTTCTGTATGGCTGTCTTGAATGTTTTTAAACAGTTGATCATGAACTGATAAAATAATTAATGAGCTGATTCCATCTTTAAAGCATGATTTTACAACTATTTAACTTTCATATAAGTCGATATATTTAATTAAGTTAGAGGGGATTTCTTCCAAAAATTTTCCAATTATGTCTGGAGCCATTAGTCTTATTCTAATGTTTCCTTGTAAGTTTTGAACTGAAATTAGTTGTTCTGTGGTATACAGTTTAAAGTACCTCACAACTTTGTTTTAAGGAAATCACTCATCTTTTTCATAAAAGTTCTTGGATTTAAGTAGCAATTCTTTCGTTATAATTTTTTCATAAAGGTGTAGATTAAAAGTTACTATTCCTATATAGTTTTCATTATTCTCTTGTTCTTGCTATTGTACTATTTCAGCTTTTCAGTATTCATAGTCTAATTCTAAAAAATTTTCTTCTTGATCTGTATTTTCTTCTTCTTTGACTCATAAAAGCTTGAAATTCCATTGAAATTTTCAATTTTAACGGGGTATAGCTCGTCTTTGATTTCCTCAAACTCTTCCGCATAGAGTTTTATAAGATTTTGTTTTTTTTTTTTTGCACAATCAATAGATTTCTGTCCTATTTGTCCACAATTCCGGCATTTACAAGGAGTTGGTTCTTTGTTCCTTTTATAATAACAATTTTTTTAATGTTGTTTTGCCCCTCTTTAGGCTTTCATGTTTAAAATGTTGACTTTTCTTGCTAGGTCTATTCACAGAAGATTGAGATTTTATAGGTTTGTTCATAAAAGATCTTATTAATTTTAGATCTTAAATCTTTTGTTCTAGGTTTCATGGTTTTCTTTCTTTTAGGTCTAAACTTTGGATATGGTTGACACCCATATTGTCCCAGTTCTCTAAGATCTTCAAAGAAATTGTTATTTCTTCTAAAGTACCTTCTTCATGATTCTTGTGAACACAATCAAATCATTTCTCTAGTTTTGCTAGTTCGAGCTGCCGCTACTAATCCAAAGCTTTAAATTTTTCTAAAAAATAATCATTCAGTGGAGGTGGAACTTTGTTTAATTGGAGTTGAACGTATGTTTCTTGATTTTTAGATGAATCATGTAGTTCATAATAATATTTATTAAATTCATAAAAGAAGCTTTTAAGATTGAACAGGTTGCAAATTTTTAAGTTAGTTAATTTGTACAAAGTTACTCTTCTTTTTTCCTTAAGAGTTTGCTTAAAGTTGGCTACAAATTATCCTATTAAGTATTTTTTTTTTTTTAAGAGTCCAAACTCCTTCGTCTATGTCAATTATTAAATTATTCTTGACATCTACTTCTTGATATATATAATATCATAAATATAATATATACACACACACACACACACACACACAACACATATTATATCTATAATATATATAGTTATATATATATATATATATATATACACCATATATATATATATATATATATAGTATATACTATATATATATAATAATAAACACACACACACACACACACATACATATATATATATGTGTGTGTGTGTGTGTGTGTGTGTGTGTGTATTATGTTTGGTGATATATTCATGTACCAATTATGGACTATTCCTTGACAAGAGTTAATTATCATTTTGTATATGGCATTTACGTCTCTATCTTCTTCTGTAAACTCTGGGTTTGTTAATAAGGCTGACACGATTGTTGTTCTTAGTGTATTTTTTTTTATATATATATTAGACAATCTATGTTTAGAATATATCCCCAAGGAGGAATAAGATCTTGAATTCTGGGATCTTTTGGTACAAATTCTTCATCAATAGTTCTAGGTCTTTGTCTTCGCTTATATCTATGGATATATGTTTTCTTAATTGTTATTCATATTCTTTTGTAGGGATTGATGTTTCTCCTTATTCAAAAGTAACTGATCTTTGGTTATTTGATGGATATTAGCCCATGCAATCCTTAATTAGCCCAAATCATTTTTGAATCTCTTTCAGGTTTAATTTGATTCATCCACTTAAACTTAATTTAACTTTGATTTTTTTACTAAGAGATTTTATTTACTTCTAATAAATTAATTATGCAATTAAATTAGTTTTAAATTAAGTATTTTTATCCAAACTTTCAAAGGACTCGAAACAGAAGGTCCCGGGTTCAAGCTAGCAACATACCCAATTTTTATGAGCTTAATTACTTAAGTCTCTTTGAGGTTTAAGTCAAATATTTTGCATGGGTTTGAATTTCAAGAAATTAGCTTTCCAACAAAATAAGTTTCAGCTCATTTGGACTTCATTTGCCAATCCAAATCAGTCTTTAAATCCAAACAGTCTAAATTGCCGGTTGAGATAGAATGAGTCCGGTTTTGTGTATTGCATTCCTTTGACTTATTTTGGGTTTAAGTCTGAACTTTTTACATATTTTGGTTCCTTTATGTCTTAGCTATACACCCATATTAAAATATTTGAAACATTTATTCCAAATTAAGAGAAATAGGAAGATTTTTGTAAACTGTGTTAGAATGGTCAACATTCTGCCCGGTTACCTAAACTAGGATGATTTTGTATGTAAAACCTAGTTTAGGCCTAATTTCTCATTGGCGGCCGGGGGGGGATTAATAGACATCTTAGGATTTCCCCCAAGTAAGGAAACCAAGCTCAAATCAGCAAGAACAAGAGACACATGGCTGCTCAAAATCGGTTACAAATGGCTTCTTGAGACTGGTTGCTTAACAAGGTAGTTTTCCCTCTCCTTTGGGTTTGCTTAGTTATGTTCATGGTTGTTTGCTACCAAGGACAGCTGATGATTTCTACATGGATCCTTGCATGCTTCTTTAGCACCAAGTAAGAAGACACCAAGCACATTCTCATTGGCCAACCGTAAAGAAGAAATCAACATGCTTATTTTTTTATTAACCCTTTCTACTTTTCAGCTCTCTCCTTACTTAGTTACTTGATTAGCATTAAGTTCAGATTTTTTACTTTAACATTAGCTAGATTCACAAGTGTATGTGTGTAGGTAAACACCCCTTTTGTACATGGGTTAACTTGAACTAGATTCAGTTTTAGCTTAGCTAGTTTAAGTGAGCTTAAGAGGTTTCCTAATCATGAAGAAACCTCCCAATTTTTGCCTAGGCAACTTATGCACATTTTAAAAGGCCTTAGAAGCCTCATTTTGTAGCTAACTTTTGATAACTTGTTGAATGAAAATGAAAGTGCATTGAGCTTTCGCTCATTGTGAAAACCCAAATACTTTGCTTATCTCTACTTAGGCCGAATATAGTGGTGATCTTGTGAAGTCTTAATCTTTGATTTAGTGGTGTTTCTATATCCTTGTCAAGATTAAGGGTCGTAGGCCTGTTCTTAATGGTGATATCTATATCCAAGAATAGGTTTAGTTTTCACTAACTTAATCTTTGGTGGTGAAATCTGTATCCAAGGATTGGTTTAGCATCTATTCGTTCCATATGTTTTAACTAATTCACACCTAGCTATCACATGTTTCTTTCTTTGAATTTGTCCCTTGATTCTAATCTTTCATGGTTTAACTTACACTTTTGAAGAGAGTTAAGTTTAACCCCTAATAGATACATCATTATTGCTAGAAGAGCTTCTTATTGCTCCTCCAGTGTTCATATTCTCAAATTTATAAATCTTAAAACTATTGTAATAGCTCTTCAATGGTTTTATTATGTATGCCCATTAATTGTTTTCTTCACTTTGTTCTTCTTTATCCTTTCCTTTAAGTTTTCTTTGTTCTTCTGCCCTTTCTAGTTGTAATTGTTATGTCTTTTTGAACAACTTATCTGGTATCTTTTTAAATATTTCTCATCATCGCTTCCTGGGATTGGTCATGTTGGGAATTTTATTGCTAGGGGAATATATTCCTTCTTTTGTCTTGGTTTTAGAGTTCCTTCAAACAAGCTAATTATAAATTTTATTTGTATTATTGGACCCTTAATTGATTGATTTATTTCTTAGATTTTTTGTTTTATACTTCTTAATTAATTTTCAATTTTTGAGAAGTTTATATTTGCTTCTAATCTTCGTCACTAAACCGATATTCAGCATCACTTAAGTAGTTGTCACTGTTGTTTATCCCTAACATTTTCTGCTTGTCTTTTTTCTAGTTCATATCTTATTAGATCAATTTTGGCCAATATTCTCATTCATGTTCTAGTTAAATTTTTATATATACGAATCCTTAGTTGATGGTCTCTTTATTGAAGCCAAAATAATAAATTATCCAGCTTTTCTTTTGTCATTTCCTTGTATTGTTCTACTAACTTCATTTTTTCTTGAGTTCTAGTTATTTTACACCATGGTTCATCCAAATTCATTTTATTGCTTTTCTTGAGACTAGATTCGCACCATTCTTTCTATTAAAGAAATTATTTTTGATTAAACAATTATACATTAATATCTATTTTGATAAAAATATTTTATCAGTTGTAACATATCTGTATCTCTATACATTCCAAATTCAATTTCTCTCTTACATTGTTCTAAATTCATTTCTAGTGTTTTTCGAAATACATTCATTACTCACAAATTTTTATTTTTAATCAAGGCTAATGAATACTAGTGTCTTATAAGAGTAGTTTTGGTATTTGTCAAAGCATCGAAAATGGCTTGTCTGTAAATTTGAGCCATTGGTGAAGGGCGTGGATTATTTAATTTTTATATATTTATCTTTCGCATACATTGATTGTTATATAAAAATAATTAGACATTCTTCAAAAACAAAACAGACAATTAGGTTACATACTTTAATAGTAAATTCATTTAATTGCCTTGGTTTCATATTTAATCAACTTCATATTCAATTCTTTGCCCAAAAATGAAAAACCCATAATCAATCCTATTTGGATATCATTATCCTCCACGGTCACTTAAGCGCCACTCATAGGATGACAATTCTTCTATACACACACACAAAAACACACACACATATATGTGTGTGTGTGTTTGTAGACATGTATGCGCACATACATACAGAAACACACACACAGATATATATATATATATATATATATATATATGATATATATATATATATATATATATATCTATATATATCTATACAGTATTATATATATATATCTATATCGATATATATAATATAGAATGCACACCCATACATACAAAAATGTGCATGTGTGTGTATGTGGATAATATATATATATAATATATATATATATTATATATATATATATAAATATAGATCATATATACAGCATTTACATATACATATACATAGACATATATATATATATATCTATAGAGTATATATATATATATATATTATATATATATAGATATATAGATATATATATAACACAAATATATTACATTATACATACATATAAATATATGTGTATACATATATTGCCACACTATATAAATATATATATATATATCTAATATATATATATATATTCTATACATGCATATATAAATACTATATAATATATATATATAATATATATCATATGGTATGTATGTACGCCAATATATATATACATATTATATATATAGATATATAATATTATATATATAGATGATAAATATGTATGTATATGTGTCTATATATATATATATATATATATATATATATTATATATAATATATATGTATGTATGTAGTATGTACATATGGTCTATATTATATATATATATAATAGACACATATGTACATACATACATATATATATATATATATATATATATATATATATATATATATATATATATATATATAATTATATAGATACATCATAAAGGTGTACAATTATATATATATATATATATATAGATATATATAGACACATATGTACATACATATATATACATAAGGCCTAGTCTCGAATGCTGAAGTAAACCCCAATATTGAAAAATGCCAATTCCCCGGCAACGGCGCCAAAAACTTGTTGCAAAGAAAAGCAGAGTTTTAATATTTATAAACCCCAAGTGCAAGGTGTATCGTTGAGTACTTGGGGTGTCGTCCGCAGGGAGTTGTGTTTCCAACCACCAGAGTTTACTAGAGCTTCTCAAGTTAGGCAAGATCAACGGTAAAGGAAGGGAGCTAAACTACGCTACAAATACAGAAACAAGCGACTTGGAGTTGTGATTTTACCAATGGATGAACTAACTAACCAAGACGAGTCCCAACCTACCCAAACCACACTACGAACTAGAGATGGTCGGTTGCACCATCAAAGACCACCCAAGCCCTCTCTCAAGGGTCATGGGCTGGTCTAACTCGCGTAACCACCTACTTTCGTGGGGTTAGTCGAATTAGACCACAAAACTAGCAACCCCGGACCTAGCTCGATGCGGATACTACTTTCGTGTCCCAAACTCGGCCATTCCCTCTCCCACACTAGCGAATTGACCTCACCTCTCAGCATAAGTCAATCGCCCAAAAATATGGATGAAAACCCTCTCAGGCATTTCATCGAACACTTGGCGGACGTGAAGGAAAACTCTAAGTTCTAGGCATAGATTGGGTATGGTTAGGCCTAGTACAAGATCAATTAGCCATCAAGAGGCTAATCACAACCCAAGCCAACACAATCCACCAACTAAACATCAAAAACGAATCAAAACCTAAACTAACCAACAAGAACAAGAACTTGAAGAACAAAGCGAACGAAATGAAATCAAACGAATTTAAACAAGTAAATAACATAAATTAACAACAAAAACTAAACATAAAAACCAAACAAAGCAACTACAAGAATTGAAACAACAAAATATAAATAAGAACAACGATGAAATAAAAAGAGAAGGAAAAGGGAAACTTATGCTTGAATTGATTGTAGAACTTAAAATCCACAAGCTTGAATCCTAAAATACCAACTATAATCCTAATCTAATCCTCCTATTGAAGTTTTTATTGGATAAACCTAACCTAAACTAACCTAGAAAAGTAGAAGAGAGAGCCCCCGAACAACGTCGAGAAAAGAGGATTAAATAGAAGACAAGGCGGGCCGCGAATAACCGAAGGAAACCAGGGGAGGCACGACCGTGCCTATGTGGCACGGCTGCACCGTGCCATGTGGCACAGCCGTGCCACGTGGCACGGGGTGGCCGTGCCACCTTGCTGGCCGGCTGCCCCGGCTGGCTCCCGTTTTTCCGCCTTTTCGCCTGTTTTGATCCTTTTCTGCCCTTTTTTGCGACATTTGCTTGGTTCAACTTATTGCCTGCAAGAATAAACAAAACAAGTAAAAATCTCAAAGAATACTTAATAAAACAAGAAAAACTCTAAAGATTATGTTATTATATGAGCTAAGATTAGGTGAAAAGGGCATGTAAAATGCGACAAATTATCGCCTAACAAATACCCCCACACCTATCTTTTGCTCGTCCTCGAGCAAAACAAAAGAAAAAACTAATCTAGAAACCTAACTCACTTTCGCAGGAATCGCGATTGCATTTAGTATATGCAATAAGCCCTTTAAACCCCTTGGTTACCCCAAGTGGACGAGTAAGGTCTCGTGAGGGTTTGCAGAAGATATACC
This sequence comes from Carnegiea gigantea, assembly GCA_029747015.1. Lineage (NCBI taxonomy): Eukaryota > Viridiplantae > Streptophyta > Magnoliopsida > Caryophyllales > Cactaceae > Carnegiea > Carnegiea gigantea. The sequence goes on along the minus strand of JAKOGI010004868.1, from coordinate 5,748 downwards.
CACAAAATCTCAGAAAGGAAAAAACAAAGAAAAGAGAAACAAAAAATCGAAAAATAAAAGTAGCAAAACACAATATATACATGGGGATAAACTGTACACAATCGAATCAACCAAAACAACCTAGTAGCTCAAATATCAGTCTGTACACAGGCATTATATGCATTTCAGGACACATCATCCCAAAGAATGGCATCCAGACATCAGCTTTTCACCCCACGACGCATGAGAATATTGAATCCATCCTGGGGCCTAGTGTGCAAGTGTATCATCACCCTGAAACTAAGCCTACCAAAACCAAACTCGATCCCACGCAATTGACACAAGTTACCTTTTTGATTGGCTAGCATAGAAAGCAGGCTTCCCCAGTAGCAGTATTGCTTCAAAGGGTAACACCCACTAGCGCATGCCTCAAAGGGGTACTTGTCATTTCCAACCCTTTTCTTCCCCACTTTCTTTTCTTTCCATTATTATTTTTTTCAATACAAACTCATGTCACGCCTCAAAAGGATACACCCAGTAGCGCTTGAATTTGTTTGTTTTTGCTTTTGTTTTGGAAAAAAAAAGGGGGTGCCAGCACATATAAAGGGAACTGTGCAGTAGACAATGGGAGAGTCGATCGTGGAAGACTAAAAATTTAGGATGATGACAATACATGAATTCAGGACTGGATTGCAAAATTACGCTGGACTGTCGGGGTTAGAACTGAGGTCTAAAACGACAGATTGGGGATGAATATCTATCATACACATTATACTTATATACGAGCTAATAGTCAAGGTATCAGGGATCAAGGCTGATCAAAATAGTAAAAAACTCCCCTAAATGCAAAAAGAAGAGAAAAATTTGTACAAAAAGGAGAAAAAATGAAAAAGTTATACAAAAATGAAAATTTTTCACAAAAATAAGAAGAAAAATGGGAGATGACCCCACCCCCACACCTAAATCTCACAATGTCCTCATTGGGAGCCGTGAGTTATCACCAACACACAAAAATAAAGAAAACAAAATCAAACACAAGAAAAACAAAAGACGACAAAAATATACACAAGCTAACACACTCTTCCAAAAACACAATCTCACCCAAAACAACAACACGATCACACATATATACAAACTAACACCACCAAAAACAAATATAGACCAATCCAACAACACCACCAATCACAACACAATAAAAATCTACAAAAACACAAAAATGGTGATCATAGCCAACAACGGCTCAACAACATCCAAATTTCACCACAAGATGATCACCAACAAAAACACAAACCTAATATTCACAACTAAACAAAAACAAAAAAGAAAGAAAAGAAAAATAAAAAGAAGGGGGGAAGAGAAGAGTGAGAACGATTATACCAGGTCGGGTACTGAATGTACCCGAACTATGCCATGACGACTTAAGGAGCATCAGCCACTCCTTGCCGCTCAAGATGCGAGTCGTCAGCTCGGATGTAGTCAAAACTTGTAGGAGCTTATCATGCATTACTGCATGCAGCTCAGAATGGTGTGAGTAAGAGAACACTGGTAAAGATGGAGCAAACAGAGTTAGTGCCCTCTTAAACTCACCAAATACCTGTGAGAAATCAGCAGAATAATCGAATGCAATAATCAATACGATTTCTCCAGGCATGCCCTCTAGGTACAGACGATAAGGATCAAGGAAGGGGTCATACCCTCTAAAAGTACCTAGAGACTTACGGCAGGCAGCCTCATTCCCCTCAAGTATCACAAGAGAATCGATAAGTGACAAATCACAACACTTGGGGGAATGGGAGGGTGGTGAACATGAATAGGAAGCATGGGATGTATCAAGAGAGGGGGGGGATATATTATCAATAAAATCAGGACTAGTTGGCCCTGCAACCACAACATCCATGCATGAAGTCCCTGTGGGAGTCCCATAAAAAGTATGCACCTCAATAGAAACATTGTCGGACTCAGACCAAGTATAATCCTCCTCAACACTAGCGCTAACGCCAAAGGTCTCACCTACCTCGAACTTCGTCGACTGAGCTAAAGGGGAAGGTGTATCAGGAAAGGTCATGATAAGCGCAGTGTTGTCCCAAAGGGTATTAGGAAAGGATGAAGCAACAGTGAGTGAAGTGGTCAAAGGAGGGTCAAGTACGTCCTCTAGTCCGGACTGTAGAGGAGGAAAAGACGCACCATCATCACACAGATTGACATCAAGTCTAGGAGCACTAGAACTAGGGTCAATCTCGGGTGATAGGTCATACTCCCGTATTTTATTAACAAACTCAGCAAACTCAACTTGTTGCTTATTCATTGTCTCTATCATATTGCTAAGTCTAGCAAGGCCTTCATTAGAAATATGATAGGGACAAGAAGTACTGGCGTGGTCAGAACAATGGCAAATTTCGTACACAGGAGGGGCATAATTAGGGATGCAAGGGGGTGGGGTACAAGAATCAGAACAACTAGTTTCAAATTCATAAGTATCCCAAGCCAACCACTCAAGTAATCCCAAGCTTCATCATTATTTCGAGCATAGAAATCCCAATGCTCCAAAAGAGCATGGGTCTCACAATTCACACCCTCATCAATAACATGCAATATTTCCCATTTCCCATATAAACATCCACAAGAAGCACATTGAGCAAGATAAGCATGTAAACGATCCCAATAACGGTAAAATAATTCTTGCTCACATTGGGGAAAATGGAAAATTGCCATTGAAATTTTTTTTGAATTTTTTTTTTTTTTTTGGATTTTCAAAAGGCCTAGCCTCGAATGCTGAAGTAAACTCCAATATTGAAAAACGCCAATTCCCCGGCAACGGCGCCAAAAACTTATTGTAGGAAAAACAGGGTTTTAATATTTGTAAACCCCAAGTGCAAGGTGTATCGTTGAGTACTTGGGGTGTCGTCCGCAGGGAATTGTGTTTCCAACTACCAGAGTTTACTAGAGCATCTCAAGTTAGGCAAGATCAACGGTGAAGGAAGAGAGCTAAACTACGCTACAAATACAGAAACAAGCGACTTGGAGTTGTGATTTTACCAATGGATGAACTAACTAATCAAGACGAGTCCTAACCTACCCAAACCACACTACGAACTAGAGATGGTCGGTTGCACCATTAAAGACCACCCAAGCCCTCTCTCAAGGGTCATGGGCTAGTCTAACTCGCGTAACCACCTACTTTCGTGGGGTTAGTCGAATTAGACCACAAAGCTAGCAACCCCGGACCTAGCTCGATTCGGATACTACTTTCGTGTCCCGAACTTGGCTATTCCCTCTCCCACACTAGCTAATTGACCTCACCTCTCAGCATAAGTCAATCGCCCAAAAAAATATGGATGAAAGCTCTCTCAAGCATTTCATCGAACACTTGGCGGGCGTGAAGGAAAACTCTAAGTTCTAGGCATAGATTGGGTATAGTTAGGCCTAGTACAAGATCAATTAGCCATCAAGAGGCTAATCACAATTCAAGCCAACACAATCTACTAACAAATCATGAAAAACGCGTGAAAACCTAAACTAACCAACAAGAACATAAACTTGAAGAACAAAACGGAATGAAATAAAACAAATCTAAACAACTCAATAACATGAATTAACGACAAAAACTAAACATATAAACCAAACAAAGCAATTACAAGAATTAAAACAACAAAATATAAATAAGAACAACGATGAAATAAAAAGAGAAGGAAAAGGGAAACTTATGCTTGAATTGATTGTAGAACTTAAAATCCACAAGCTTGAATCCTAAAATACCAACTATAATCCTAATCTAATCCTCCTATTGAAGTTTTTATTGGATAAACCTAACCTAAACTAACCTAGAAAAGTAGAAGAGAGAGCCCCCGAACAACGTCGAGAAAAGAGGATTAAATAGAAGACAAGGCGGACCGCGAATAACCGAAGGAAACCAGGGGAGGCACGACCGTGCCTAGGTGGCACGGCTGCACCGTGCCACGTGGCACGGCCGTGCCACCTTGCTGGCCGGCTGCCCCGGCTGGCTCCCTTTTTTCCGCCTTTTCGCCTGTTTTGATCCTTTTCTGCCCTTTTTCGCGACATTTGCTTGGTTCAACTTATTGCCTGCAAGAATAAACAAAACAAGTAAAAATCTCAAAGAATACTTAATAAAACAAGAAAAACTCTAAAGATTATGTTATTATACGAGCTAAGATTAGGTGAAAAGGGCATGTAAAATGCGACAAATTATCGCCTAACAATGTATATATATGTATGTACATATGTGTCTATATAGATCTATATATATATATATATATGTACACATGTATGCATGTATCTATCTATCTATCTATCTATCTATCTATCTATCTATATATATATATATATATATATATATATATATATATATATATATATATATATATATATATATATATGTATATGTATATGTATATGCATTATATATATATTATATATACGCACATTTATATATATATACATATACATATATATATATATATATATATATGTATGCAGATATATATCATATATATCCACACACACACACACACCACACATGCATATATTATATATATATATATTATGACATACATACATACACACACTAGACACACACACAGGACACAAACAGATATATATATATAGATGTACACACACCGCAATATATGTATGTATTGTAAATATATATATATACAATATAGCGACATATAACATAATACATACTAACATATACACGCAAAATAGATATCTATATATATATATATATATAAATATATATATATATATATATATATATATATATATATATATATATATATATATATATGTATATTATATATATATATATATATATATATATATATATATATATATATATATATATATCAATATATATACACACACACACACATACATACTTATATACATACATACATATATTTGTATATATGTGTGTGTGTTCGCGAGCGCGCACTCATGTGCGTACGTGCGTGTGTGTGTGAGCAAGTGTGTGTGTGTTTATATATAAATATACACACACACACACACACACACACACACACACACACATATATATATATACACACACACGTAAGTGTGTGTGTGTTCACACGCGCGAGCGTGTGTATATATATATGTATGTATGTGCGTGTGTGTGTATCTATATGTACATATATGTATATAGGTATAAATATATATATATATATATATATATATATATATATATATATATATATATATATATATATATATATATATATATATATATATATATATATATGAATACACACATTACATACATAGATAGATAACATACACACATAGATTACGTACGTACATACATACATACATACAAATATACAGAAGATATACATATAAATATCAAATACAATATATAATATATATATGCACACCCGCATACATACGTGTAATATAGATATTCTATATATATATATATAATATATATATATGTATATATATATATAATATATATATATATATATATATATATATATATATATTCATGTATACATGTAAGCGTGTGTGTGTGCGCGCATGTGTGTGAGTGTATATATATGTGCGTGTGTTTGTTTTTGTGTGTGTGCGCGCGCATGTATATGTGTGTGTGTGTGTGTGCGCGCGCGCGCGTGTGTTTGTGTAGGTGTATATAGGTGGATATGTGCGTATATGTGTGTATGTGTGTGTGTGCATATATATATACATATACATATATATATATGTATACATGTATGTAAATATGTATATATATATATATATACACACTCATATATA